>JAGFMF010012255.1:5909183-5919410 GCA_019455555.1 Galemys pyrenaicus | reverse complement strand
CGGCTCTCCGGCGCTGAGACCTTCACCCAAGCCCGGCGTGTCGCAATCCGGCGCGGCGTGGAGTGGAGGGTGGGGTGGGGTGGGTGGAGGCGCGGGGTGCAGGCGCCGGGTCGGGTGGCAGGGCCCGGCGCGGCCCGCGGCGGCGCGGCCCGGGGCGGCGGGGCGGCAGCCGGCCGGGCCCGCGAGCGGAGCAGTGGCCGCCGGGCCCGGCCCGCGTGGAGCGATGGCAGCGCCGTCCGGCCCCGCGGGTGCAGCGGCCGAGCCTGCGAGCTGGCAGCGTCCCCGTCCCGACACGTTTCGTGACGCGCCCGCGGGCCGGCGTACAAAAGCCCGGCGGACCCGGGCGCGGGCTCGGCGCGGACCGGCCGCCGCGCCCGGCCGGCCCGGCGATCGGCGACGCCCGCGGGAAGCGCCGGCGGCCCGGCCCACCCGGCCCCGGCGGCGTCCCGGCCCCGAGCTCCGCGGCGCCGCGCGGACGCCGTGATTCAGCAGCGGCCCGGGGGGCGGGCGCGGGCCGGCGCCGAGTCCGGAAAAGGTCACCCGAGCCGCGGGCGCCGCCCGGGCCCCGCGACCCGGCCCGCGGCGCGGCGGCGTCCGCGGCGTTGGCGGCGGCGGGGCGCCGGGCCGCGGCGGGCGCCTACCTTTCCGGCTTTTCGGGGAGCTCCGCTTGCTGCGGGCGCTGGCTCGCTCTTCCTCAATCGCAGCTGCTATCTCGGGGTTGTCTTCCCCATTGTACCAGACCAGGAGCTCCTCGCCCGGCGCGATTGGCTGCGGGGAGAGAAGAGACAAGCGCCGGGCCAATCAGAGCGGCGGTTGTTGGCGGGAGGGGCGGGGCGGCGGGCGGGCGGCGCTCGCGGGGCGGCGCGCCGGCGGCCGGCCCGGCAGGAAGGGCTCGCGGCCGGGCGGCGGCGGGCCACGCGGAAGGGACCCTCTGCTGGAGGGAGGACCTCACGGCCCCACCCCGCGCGGGCCCGACGCGTCCACGCGAAAGCGCCCGCGGCGGCCGGCCCGCGCGGCCCCCGCCTCAAGCTGCCCACGCAGAGGGAGCACAAAACTCGGAACCATTTTGCCCCCGAAGCCGGAGTGCGGGCGAACTGCGAGCGGACGTAATTAAAAGTACGGCGGGGTTGTCAGAGCAGGAGGCCCGGGCAGCGGAGCGCCGAAAGCGCTCTGCCAGCGCGCTCGCCTCCACGCCGGGAGCCAGTCAGGCTCGTCCGGAGGAGAGTAGGCGCGGCCGGGGGCGCGCCGAGACCCCCGCCGCCCCCGGGCCACTGCCGCCTTCCCCGGCCACCACTGCGACCGCCGCCACCCCTGCACCCCCGCCACTCCCTGCGGCCACTTCCACCGCTGCCACCCCTACTGCGACCCCTGGCATCCCCTGGACCACTGCCATCACCACCATCCTCAGCCACCCCCGCGGCCCCGCCACCACCGAGACCACGCCAGGTCCGGGCTGAATCCCCGCACGGCCCCCACCCACCCTGCCATCGGGACTTCACGTTGACTGAAGCACTTTAGGGTTAGAAAGAAAGGCCAGGAAGGACTGCCTATGGGTGCTACCGCCAAAACTTTCATTCTTCTGTGGTGGAAGCAGTGCGGACACACCACCAAGGTGCTGACCGCCCAGAAGGAGATCCTGAGGCAGAATCTCACTGTGGGAGGATCGCAGTCCTGAACAGAAGTGAAGGAAATGGCCATGGGATGCTCCTGTTCCTAATGTTCCTGGATTACCAACACAAGCAAAATGCCCAATGGATTTTACTACAGTCACTAAAACCCAGTGAATAAAAAGTTCATGAGTCCACACTGATGAAACATGAATGAATGAATGGACAACCATCAAGTAAACAATTAAGAAGGAAAGCTCTTCCTCAGAGTCCTAGTCCATGAAAAATACGGAAATTAAAAAATCACCAGGAGGCAATCAACATGGCAGTAATTGATTATGGCATGAATCATTGATGGAGGCAAACAAGCAGGTGAAAGGCGTGAAGAGAAAAAGAATATATTAGTCTCAAAACATCTCCACCCAAAACAAATTACAAAGGGAAAAAACACTGAGACAGACTGACATCACCTGCTTGCACTGAAAAGAACAAGGCATCACTTCTGGAGATTTCTGTCCAAAATGTAAACCATGATTTCATCATAATGGAGCACAAGTGAAGCCCAAACTGGGACATTCTACAAAATAACGGACCAGTTCTTTTCAGGACTGAAAGGTGATGTAAGACAAATTCCGAGGCACTGTCCAAATTAAGGCACTGAATGCAAAATTCTGACTACAACAAAACAGAACTGAAGTGTGCAGGCTGCCTAACTATGGCATCACCTCCGGGATCCCGCCAAGGCCAAGGTCGTAAGGCAGGATGCCCTCCTCTGGTGCTTTCTGGGGTAGGGGGAATCCCATCTAGAAAATCCATTCAGAAACACAAGAGTTCCTCCGTCCAACACACCTTCTAGTGTAGCTCTTGAAAGTATTATGTTTCTTCTCTCCAGAACTCTATCCAAATTTCAAAATATTCTAAATTCTTTATTTTTTAAAATTTATTTATGCATACAAGAATTGGGGTATAGGCCAAAGGTGGGGTGGGGAGGGAGAGGATTCACCAGAGACAGAGTGGGGAGCAGAACAGGTGGATCTCCTGTAATACACTGCTGAGGGGAGCAGGGGGCAGACAGGAGAGGTCTGCTGCACTATGTGGGTCCCCTCCCTGGCCAGGGATTGAACTCAGGCCACAACAGCTGGCAACAGCTTGACAGCGCTGAGACTTAACCCCTTGTGCCGCCAGAGAGGCCCCGAGATGTTCTGAATTCTTTAAAATAAATGAACAAGCTACTGTTTCCCTTACTCCCCCAAGGATGGTGAAAACCTGCAGTTTTCTTGTCTTTGAACCAAAGTATTATTCCCCTTCTCAAATCATCAATCCCTAAACCAAAAATCTTAAATCAACTACAAGCTGTTTGTGAGTTAAAATGGTCTTTACAGAGCTTGTTGGTGTTCTGATATATTGGTGTTTCTACTGAAAGGATAGGCTTTTTTTCTTTTTTAAGCCAACTACTTCTAGTTTCAAACAAAGAGTTGACGTCTCTTAATTTTTATGCCTCCGAAAATTTGAAATGTTCAGGGTGTGCCAAAGTGTGTAAAGTCTTAAATAAAACCGAAGTGAAAAAGGAGGAAGATTTTATTCCCAATTTATTGCCAACCCAAGCGTCATAGCCAAAAACATTGCTGGCAGTGCCTGCTGGGCATGCCAGACCCCCCAGACTCAGGGCAACGTACCCACAGCCACTCGCTGCACCCCCTCGGCGCTGACAGCGCCAGCACCCAGCTCTCAAAGGGGGGCTCTTCGTGTTGTAAGACAAAAATTATAAAAATGTGCCAGAATCTGTTTTTGCCTCCCATTTAATACGAAATTCCTTAATGACTAATGTGCTGGGGAACAGCTAGTGATGAGCCTGACTTGTTTCAGCTACTGAACAGCCTTCACAATTCTCATGACTAAGTTGTTACAGAGCTGTGTACTTTCCAAATTCATACGAAGCCTGCTACATATATCACAGATCTTTACAAAGAAGAGGGTAATGCATTTTTAAAATCTGATTGTCTGCTTCTGTGTGCTACTGTTTTTGTTTCTGCACTGCATTAGAAGCGAGGAGTGGGGTTTAAGATTTTATAAGTCAAATTTCAGAAAACTAGGGCCTTCAGCATACACACGGAGGAAATATAAACCCACATTTTAAAAATTAAAGAAGCTAAAGGTGCAAACACCTTGTTTTTGATATATAAATGTACTTTAATATATTTAAAGCAAAAATAAAAAACAATGGAAAGACATTAAACTCTTCTAAGTTCTCCTTTAGTCTCCTTGACAGACTTAAGATAACCAAGCATACTCTCTTCTCTTACTAGCAGTAAATATAAACTTGAGATTTTTATCAGTCCAATTATGAGAACAAAGTCACTGAGAAATACTAGGTCAGAATTAGAGAAATATTCAGAATGTCACGAACATAGCAACCACGTCTGTCTATCTAGTCTACTTCCCAGCACCATCTTTAAAAAGTCACAGTTCTGATCTGAGCCCCAACCCTCAAGAGTAATGGGTGCACTGTCGTCAGCTGAAGCCCATAGTGCTCTCCGTCGGCCACTAAGTCAGGTATAATTCTCTATACCTAGCAAACGAGGTAACTAGGGCACAGAGAGGTGGCTTGACTGAGGCGACAGCGCGAGCAGGGAGTCACCCAGCAGTCTGCCTCAGCGCTCACTTTCCTAAGCCCCGTTCTCTCTTGCAGCTCCATGTTCCCGGGACTTGCTGCCAAAGAGGAGCAAGGCTGAACGTGAAGTCTGAGGAAGGACCTGAAACGTGTCCTGATACCCTTCTGGGCTTGCTCCCCGACAGAAACCTCATTTCCACTACCCCCAGTCTCACCTTCATCCCCTTGTTATTTTACCTCCGCCAGGATTCTACACCTTCCTGATTCAACCAGATGTAACTCACTTTAAATAAATTTGGAAAACAGAATGAATTCCTGAATCCAATTCCGAATCCAATTTCGAGGGCCTGTATGTAGTCATCCCTACCAGTCAGTCACGTGGCTACAATCCACAGAAAGAAAAAACAGGCAAGAAGGCGGCAGGCCAATGGAATTTCCTATCGAACTAGCAGCAAGGACGTGGGTACATCTGAGACAAAGGGTAGGCCAAGTGCCTTCAGGTGCCAGGAAAACTCAGCGCAGGGAAGTCAAACCCTTCCTTCTGGGGTTCCAGAGGGGGTCGTGCTCCCCCACCCACAAAGCCCAGCACAAAAAAGCACGTTCACGGTGTGTTCAACTCCACGAAGACCCTCGACACACCATCCCCCTCTGTGAGATTTTTAATGGACGTGAATAAAGAGACATTTGCATGAAACAATCTTAGCAGCAAATATATCTACTCCCTGGAGAGACAACCATCTCCTTTAGAGCCTCAAGACTCTGCCTGCACGAACACTGCCATGGACGGCGAGTGCAGCTTCGCCACCAAGAGGACAGGAAAACCGTGCGGCAGCCTGGGCCCCGTTACGAAATGCAGCCACACTCCTCGCTGCTCACACAACTGCCCAGTGTGCCGCTGACCTCACCGCCAGTTCCAAAGAATGACTTCCCTCTCCTCTTCATCTCAACGATGAATGTCTCCAAACACAAATCTGGGAGACGGGAGAAACATGTTTTGTTTCATTTCCATTCTGAATCAAATTTAGGGGCCAGAGAAGCTAATCTGAAGCTACCTACACTGAGACTGAGACTAATAGTGTGTCTTCGGTTAACACAACTGCCATAGCTGCTAGGAGCTTCCTGCCAGTCAGGCAGTTGCCCACGCGCTGTCTCAGGGTTGGGGGTGGTGGGGGGCTGCACACTATGCTCCTCAGCAGCTGTAAAGATGCAGTACGTGACCACTTACCACCACCCTCAGGCTCCCGCTCCTTACACGCGAGGGTGGCAGCATGTATTTAAAACACGGCCTTTCAAAGCGGTGACGAAGCTCTCAAGGTCTGCAGAGGCGTTGCTGTGAGTCATCCCTCCGAACAGCAGCGGTACAGAGTAACTCGCACACCAGCAGGTGAGTTCTACCCTTTCCGCTCTTACCTTTAAAGTTTTATAGTAAATGGCCCGGTTGATTTCCAGCGGGAATAAGTTCTGCTCTTCTCCGGAGCAAGCCCAGTTCACATAGCGCAGCCAGTTCCCCTTGTCGGGGTCGGTGGCGTCAATGCACATCCACCCCAAGTTCGGGTAGTAGACCTTTGAGGAGGAAGGAAAGACCTCGTTAAAACGGGAGAATCTTTAAACTGCCTCCATTGCCAACTTTAAGGATCTTTTTTCCCCTTATATACAAGTACCCTAATAGCATTTCAATGAAATAATGTAAGTGACAGAGAAAAGAAAAATACAAGATGAAAAAACTGAGATCCAGAAGTGGTGATCCTCATTAGCTAGTGTCCTACTTGGGTTTGCTGGAGAGTTCCTTTCTCCTAGACCTGAAGACAGATTGTTCTTCACACTCTCCAAATGCTCTGCAAAAATGGTGACAGAGACAAGTGAAAACTCTGTTCTCCAAACCATCCTGCCACATCAAGTCCGCTGAGTGTCCGGCTGGCTTTGGAAGTCAAGTGCGGGCCAGCGCTGCCAAGCACACAGTCCAGCAGGCCCCTTTGCTTTAAAGCTGATGGGAGCATCAAGGCCTTGAAGGGCCGCACACGAGCCTCACGTGGGCGACAGAGGACACGATGATTTTGCAAACGCAGCTGACCCTTAAACCAAGGCAAGCGTCGGGCAGAGGTGCTGGGAAGGGTCTCTTCAATTCTCCAGGAAGGGAAAAACCGAAACCTGGCCCCTCCTGCAAGAAGTTCCTCCTGACCACCCACTCTCAGATAATTCCTCCTCCCAGACACTTATTCCTCTCACTTTAAAGAAAATCTACTGAGTCATGATTTTGAACTTTATCTTTATAAATACATGCAACCATACACACACACACACACACACACACACGTTTCACTTCCCCAAAACTAGACTGTAAAACACTTGACTGAGCTTGGAAATGGGACTGTAAAATCCCATTCTGGTGACAGGTCTGCCAAAGAACACAGGTGAGGATCTGGCTGCTTCTATTTCTCCCCTTCACACGCTCGGTCATACCCCACACTCACCCCTCCCTTGCTCTGCCTTACTGCAGCTTTCCTTCCAGAACACGGCTCCGTGCCTCCTAGGCAGAGCTGGGCCTGGGCGCCTGTGACAGCCAGCGGGCAGGTCACCTGCCTGCGCACCAACTCTCTTCCCACGGAAGCTGGAGATCACTTCCCACGTCATTTCGTTTGATGCTCTGCAACAGGTTCACTCTCATCTCTCTTCTACACATGGAAACAGACTCGAGAGCTAAGACGCCTACTCAGTGTGTGTCGAGACGGGCCCAGACGCAGGCCTGCGGGAGCTCTACTTCCCTGCGCCCCTCAGCGCCCGGTTGACACCACAAATCCTCCTTTCAACCCCAGGACCCCCCTGACTTATCCTGTGCCTGCCCCCGTACCAGACTGTTAGCTCTGTGAGGGGAAGACATGTTGGCCTTTTCAGTCTCCGCGGTGCCACCGGCACCCGCTGTCCCTGGCACAGAGGGGTCTCTCAGCAAACAGCTGTGGCGTAGAGGAAAGTCGTCTCAGACGTGAACATGCAGACGTCGTCGCTGGGCCAGTGCCTCATGTGACAGCTCCCGTGCACGAGGTGCTTCTCAACTCCGCCAGTTAGTCATCTTCAGTGCCAGGGAGGACATTTTCACAATCCTCTAAATACCCCTAGTGAGTTTATTCAAAACCTGGTTGTTTAACTGGAACACCTGTGCACCATTCTGAAGCGCTCATCCAGGTGCATTAACTCCTTTCCAAGCTTACTGTCACACTCAGCCTCAGCTCACATGCATGTACACCCAGACACTGTACACACTCTCCCCCTTAAAACGTTTCCAGTTGGATGCTATGATAAGATGGCATCACGATGCAAAATCTAAACCTTATGCACCAAGATAATATAAGCTGCTTTACATTAAAATGTCTTATGTAGATTATTTGTGGCACTGCCAACTGGTTATTTTTCACTAACTTAGGGAAGAACCACGGAGTTTTGTCTTTGACTTAGTGCAGCGGACGGCAGCCCCACTCAGTCCCCGCCCGTGCAGGGACAACTGCAGGCATCAAGAGGGCTGCGGAGACCAAGTTGAGACGGTGCCAGAAAATCCCTACCAGAAAGCAGCTGGAGAGTGGCACGGGAGCCCAGCCACCCTCCGCAGGAGGACAAGACTCCCGCTCAGTACCGACCTTTCCAAAGAGCAAGGTCCTCTGGGGCAAGAACGCTCTTTATGCACAAGCTCATTTTGTTTCAAAAGGGACTAAGGCATTTGCAAAGTCACACTAATGATGTGCAATGAGGAAACACTTAGTTTTAGAAAAAAAAAAATGAATACTTCTTTTTAAAAAATGTGCAAACTAATAACTCACAAGGGATTATTCACATGGCCTAAACCTTGTGGAAAAGAAAAGTTAAACTTACCTAATTATCAAAAAAATAACTTCAAATCAAAAACACTTTTCAAACTGGTAAAAATGTTTGCTTTTGTTGTTGTTGTTTAAGAAAAAGCAGAAAGACATTCTCCAAACAATGCTGATCAGAGAATCAATTTTTTTATTGCAGTTTGGTCCTTTCAAGGGATGGTATTTAACAGAACCTAACATGTAAATGCACCGGACCTGGTCCTTTCAAGGGATGGTATTTAACAGAACCTAACATGTAAATGCACCAGACCTGGCATGACCTGGCGAGACTGCACTGTAATAACTGGAAACCAGCACGAGAGCTGTGTGTAAAGATACTCACAACACTGTGGTTAGTACAGACTGTTTGTCTTTCATTGCGAAATGCAAACCATTACGATGAGCTCAGGATTTTAATCCAGGCATACAGCAGAATACTAACAGACATTAAAAAGGATTACTGCGCAATGATTCATTGGCTTATGTGGAAACTTTTATTTTCTGTTAGCTATTTCCAAACTCCCTAAGAATTTTTCTGACAAAACACACATTATTTTTATTATAAGAAAACAAAGATAGCCAGAAGCTGTCGAAATGTATGTCGGTAGAAGAAATAGTCACAATACATCTATGACTGAATAAAGCCATAGAGACAACATGAGCTATGTGATACTGCTTTGTCTTAAATATGGACACGCACAGAAAAATGTGAAACTAAACACATAAAAATGTTAGTAATGGTTTTCTCCAAAAAGCAAGATTATCCGTAGTTTTTATTTTCTTTCTTCCACTTATCTGAATTTTCTACCTCTTCTCCATTCCATTAATCTCTAAGTAAAGGAGGGATGTGGGAGGGGAGGACAAGCCTTTTGAATGAAACCCAAGTTTGAAAGATGGTAGCCAAGTTTGCAGAACACTAAGCTAAACACTCCCTTCCTCCTCTACCACCCCCATCATCACCACCAACTACATACTTCTTTTTCTGAAGTATAAAGTCCTTTCATTTTGGAGACTCTAACCTTCTAATTAGGAACTGGGATGAAAATGTGGCTTTGCAGTTCCTACCTTAGTTGGTCATACCTTGATTTCCAGTCAGAATTAACCTCAGTGACACAGAACCTAATGTTCAAATTGAGACAGAATTTTGCACTACAAATTACTAGACAGCCAAGAGCGCCGTAACGCGACTAGGCTGGGGAAAGTAAATATGCTGGAGAACCAGCTGGCGCCCCTTCCTTGCAGACAGAAGACAAAGCAAAGGCAGGTGAAACTCCCACCCTCTCTCAAACTCAGCAAATGACACAAATCTACTTCCAAATCTTTTTAATGACCAAGAAATATTCAGCTGACTGGATCCCAGCGAGAAATATTTCCATGCAATCAATATTCTTTCTGGATCCAATCAATAAAACAGTCCCTTTTAATAACGCAAGGGCACCTGCTTGGGTACTATCGGGAAACAATTTTACAAGTTAATTTTCAAACAGAAATCTCCTGTTTGGAGAGAAAGAACTGAAGAAGGAGAAGCCCCTCTACACCGAGCACTGGGCTAGCGGCTCTATACATTACTTTAATTTACTGACACAAGAACCCGATGAAACAGTATTAAGCCCTGTGGTAAGTGAGGAAACTTAAGGAAGGTTGGTAACTTCAGAGAATACTGAAGTCACTAAAAGTCCAAGAGCCAAACCCAGCCCCACATTTACTCCTCCATTGGAATAAAAGATACAAGGACAGGGAATTGGGATGGTGGGGGGGACTTCTGCTCTGGTAAGGGAGTGCCCGACTTATCTTGTTTTCCCTCTTTCCACACCCCTCTTCCCATTCCTAACCTTCTACCCCTACACTGAGCAGACTAGGATTAACTTTTTGTCAAACACAAAGCAATCTTCATACCACCCGATTTTCATTCAATTGAATCCAGTCATTATGAATCATCAGAAAGTAATCTAAATTCAAAAGTCAAAACACACTCCAATTTAAAAACACAAATTTAAGTCGACATGACACATAAAGGTTTGCAAAGAACAAACCAAACTGGGGCCTCCCTGGTGGCGCAGTGGGTTATGCAACACACTATGAAGCAGACCACAACCACTGCAGCACGAGTTCGATCCCTGCTGCCGGCCAGGGGGGGACCCACATGGTGCGGCAGACCTCTCCTGCT
>JAGFMF010012255.1:5836479-5909133 GCA_019455555.1 Galemys pyrenaicus | reverse complement strand
ATCTGCCTGTTCTGCTCCCCACTCTCTGTGGTGAATCCTCTCATCCCCCCCCCACACCTCTGGCCTGTACCCCAGTGCTTGTATGCATAAATAAATAAAATCTTTAAAAAAAAAAAAAAAAAAGAACAAACCAAACTGTTCAATGTGGCACACCCCAGACTTTGGGGGGGAAGGTTTTAACGTATTTCCTTATCAGTTACTTATTATACTAGATATGTATTAATTCAAATGTGTAAATTTTAAAAACAATGCACATGTGCAGCAGTTGCTGTCCAGCCACTTGCTCCATGCACACCCAGACACCCTTTCGCGGGATTCGGACAGGTAAAGGAAGACACGGTCAGCTCCTGCGCTCACACCAGGCCCCGAAGTGCCATCTACAATAACAAAGTCATTTCTGACGCCTGGTCTCTGAATGCCTGCACATAACTGCACGTAATTTGGGGTTCTAACCACTGCAGTGGCCCTGCTACTTTATCGTCTGAGGCTCCTTTCATCTTTTTTTCTCTGGGGGATCTAGATTGTTAAACTTCCAAGCTAGAATTATGACCTGAACACCATTCCCACTTTCCCTGTCTGTTCCCGGAAGACAGACAATATCTAATTATATTTCTACTTGTTAAGCACAGCAAAGGAGTAAAGGGGTGACAGGAGGGTTCCCTTTGCACAGTTTTTACCCCATTCATAATTAGGAACTCAGAGTTTCAGAAATCAATTTCAGGTCTTCTCCCATATAACATTCTAAACTTTGTTTCAAAATATAGCCCATAGTTACTAACACTAAAGGAGAAGACTCAACTACAAAAAAAAAGGGTTTTGCTCTCAACATGATCGTTCATTTTTCTGATATTCAGGTTCAACTAATATTTCCTGAACCAAAGATATCTCTAGCAAGTGATTTCACATACATCATCTCATTTATCGTCAGTCAAATCTGTAAGGTTTGTTATTCTCATTTAAAAGTGAGAAAGGTGAGAAAAGAATAACCTCGTCTTCTTAGAAAAACATTTCACCGAAAACATTCAGAAGAAGGTCTGTCTTTGTAAGTAACAAAGAACTGATCAGCTCGGCTGCCCGGCGAGTCCACTGCTCACAGGACGGTCTGCTCTAACACCAGCCGGCCACCCCGCACGCACACGGTCACGGGGGGGGGCGGGGGGAATTCGGGCATTTCTCAGATCACAGAAATCTCTGTGAGATATTTCCAGGGGTCCACACAGTGCACAGACGTCATGATGCCAAGTTCAGTGCTCCAGAGCCTCGGGTGGTACTGAAGCCCTGGGAAAAGCTCCCCAACTGGGGTGCAGTGAGTGAATAAATAAACCCCCATAGAGAATTCTTTTGGCATCAGACCACATTCCCAATCTAAGTACAAGTTAGGCTGTTAGGAAGATTGCTTAACTCTCTACACCAAATGTACATAACTTTCTGATTTAACAATTACACACTTTTAGGAGTTTATCTTAAGAGGATACTCAGACAAGTCAGCAAATATGTATATACAGTGAGCTTTGCCTCTGAAGAACTGTATAATCATGAAAAGATTAGAAGTATTTAAATGTCTATCTGGTTCAATAAATGGGGAAGCATACCATGGAGGGACCTCCCTGGTGGCACAATAGGTTAAGCAATGCAGTATGAAGCAAACCACAGTCACTGCAGCACAAGTTTGATCCCTGTCACCAGCCGGGGAGGGGACCCACATGGCGCAGCAGACCTCTCCTGCCTCGCCCGCTGCTCCCCTCAGCAGTGTACTTCAGTCAATCTGCCTGTTCTGTTCCCTACTCAGTCTCTGGTGAATCACCCCCAGCACCTCTGTCCTGTACCCCAGAGCTTGTATGCATAAATAAATAAATCTTGAAAAAAAAGAAAAAGAATACCATGGAGCTCTAGGGAACTTAAGAATGATGTAAATAAGTATTTGACACAGGTTTGTCCCCAAGCTGAAAGAAAAAGCAGGTCACAAAACTGCACACAATGTTTTTATCTGGGGATTGTGTGTGTAGCAGTGTGTGTAAGAAGCCCGAGAAAACCAGAGGCAGAGAAGCAGCAGTGAAAAGAATGTTCTAGATGTTCACAGATGATTTTTACTTTCGTGTTTGTAATTTGCCATATCATTTATATTATTTTGTAATCAGCATTTACTACTTTTATAATTAATAAAAGACTTATTAGAACGGACAACACCAGGAGTGAACCCGAACATGAACTATAGACCTCAAGTGAAAATGATGTCAATGCCAGTTCACAGACTGTCACAAAGCACCAGGTGCTGACAGAAGGAGAAGCTGCAGGTGTCAAGGAGCAGGGAGTCCGCGGAGTGCTCGGCCCTTTCTGTTCATTCTTGCTGTGAACCTAAAACTGCTCTAAACAATGTCTGTTTTTTTAAAAGATTCATTGAAACCATTCATATGACAGAATTCAAAAGTTCTGTCCACGAGAAGCATCAGAGCACCTTAGAAGCAGCTGGAAGGTTTTCAGCAAGGTGTCTTTAGGACACTACAGAGAGCAGGCAATCAAGGAGAGCAAGCCACAGGGCCCAAGTTTTAGCAGGCCGCCCCACCGAAAGCTGACTAGAGCACCGCTTCTCTTTTGAGAACCTGACTGTTTCGTGCATTCACCCTGAGGACACGCCACTGCTTCTCTCCTATCATTTCTGATTTAATAGCATGTTTTCTGTGAAAGCTTAGAGGACCTAAGACTGTATTAGATAATCAAGGGCTCACGAAAAGCAATCTGACACTTTGTCTTAGCTTAGCTTTAGAATGGCATTCTAGCCGGGGCGAAAGACTGGGCTGCTAAAAGGTACACTGGTCCTCAGGGGCTTTAACAAATGGCGAGATGAGATTTTAATGATAAGCAGTTTTTGTTACATTAGTAAGAGGCATTTTGAGGATAAGACCAGGGTTGGAATAGACTATTAGGGAACCACTATATTTAACCTGGATTTTTCCTTTTTTCTTCGTAAGATAAGTATATTATAATGTATGCTGGCTCTCTTACACCATTTCTGTCCACAAATAATAGGTATATCCCTTATACTAGGGACTCCGAACGACATCCAGATTTCAAGGAAGGACAAGCCAGCCTTTACGAGAAGTAAATCTTTAAACCAAGTGCAGGAGAACAGACACTGTCCTAAGGACTCACAAACCCGGCAGCATGCAAGCGCCCTAAGTCCACAGAGAGAGGTTGGTCACGCTACAGAAGCCGCATCCCTGCCAGAGCCCGGCTCCTGGTTCCCAGGCGGCTGTGAATTCACGCTGTGCAAGAACTGCAGTGCAAATGAAGCTTCGTTTACAAAAGGCACTATTAATGATTTACACAATATGCCCGCCGCCTGACCGTGCTGGGTGAAATAGGTGCCATAAACTTGGTTTTAATGGAGGCATTTCCTGGTTCTCTGACATTACCCTCGCTAAGACAGGGGTTATCTTGGGAGAGCATATTCGCTAGTTTCCCTTGGGAAACACCTAAAATTAAAAACATAGTTTATTTTGGAGCATAATTTTGTGGTCAAGACATTTTTAATCACTCAGGCATTATCTCGAGTTAATTACTATCATCTTTTGGTGGGGTAGTTTTCCTACAAATACAGCACTCTTTTACCTCAAAAGTGGTGAAACAGCACAGAGAGTAATTATTGTGGCAAGTCCTCCTTTCTTAAGGCTCCTTGGGTTAAGTGTCACTAGGTTTATCGTAATAAAGAAAATCAAAGTGACTGGGCTCTGGAATTCTCAACTTAAGAAACACTGTTTATAGGGCTGAGAAAGACAGCAACACACTTGGAACCTTCAACGCCACGGCACTCTTGATGGAAACTCACGGGGCATATTTTACTTTTTGGCTTTTGTGTCTGTGTGTGTGAAAAACAGATGTGATTCCCTGTCAGACGACCAAGGGGACACTCCTCCTCACCACCCCGCACCCCACGGCGCACGGAGCCTCGCCAGGCGCCAACCTCAGCTCGGCTCAGCACAAGCGTGAGCCCTGCAGCAGCTCCATGGGAAGCAACAGCAGGTTTGAGCGTCATGCTCCGGTGATGAGCTGCTGTTCATTCTCCCCACTTTTAAACGGAAGGTTTCAGGGCCCAGGGTATAAGTGGGTGTTCTGCCCAGAGTCTCGAGCTCACGGTGGGACCTGAACTCCAAGGAGCCGGTGAGAACACCCGCGGCAGCCTCGCTGTTGGGAGGGAACCTGGGTTCCCTGCCTGCACTGACGCACCTCTGACAGGCGGGCCCCCCAGGAGGAGCAGGTCCCTCTGCTCTTGCCATGGTTGCTTCTCCAGCAGCGAGCCAATGCTCTGCTCGGTCCGCCAGGGTGCGGCGAGAACACAAAACGAACAGCACGGAAGCCTTTCGAGAAGGCCGCGGAGCCACGTGCACATGCAGGCGCTCAGAAAGCCAACTCGGAAGGCTCCAGCAGCAGAGATTACTTCCGGAAACAGAGGACACCGAACAGGGTTTTGTTTTCAGCCTCCTTGGAGTGCCTTCTGCACTGTCCACCCAGCCCTGTAAGTGACAGGCCTTCCCACAGGAAGTCAAGCCCTGGCAGCAGTGCAAAACCTCCTCAATAAGGCGATACAAAAAGTGGGCACAACATTTATTGTTGAGGTAGCCAAGCAGTTTCAAAACACAAATGTAAACTGCAGTCTGTGTCCAAAGAAACACATTTTCTCTTTAATAAAAAATTCTTGATTTTAAAGAACCTAGTAAGATGACTTTTAATTTCAAAATGTCAAATAGGATGCTATCTTTAAAGAAAGCACCTAACTGCTTAAACCAGCACCAGAATTCTTTCTTACCTCCCACATGTACACATTATTCTTCACCTGAGACCGCTTTTTCTTATCACCAACAAATGGTCCAAACTTTTTCCCTTTTAAAATTGGTTTAGTGGCCCAGACACCTAGAAAATAAAAACCAATATTTTTATGGTGTATAACGGCTACTTTAAAGAGTGCAGTGCTAAAAGCAATTCAGCCCCATAAGAGTTAAAAGGCAGGCTGCCTAGAAGCAAGATAATGCTAAGTCAACAGAGCTCAAGTGAAATTAAATCAAATCTTCAAAATTTTATTTCTCTTGTTTATATTCTTCTGTATTTTCCAGGAAAGCACACTGTCGGTCTGTATGTTTTAAATTTTTACATGTAAAGCTACCCAGATGAAACCATCCAAAACGCTTGAATAACACAATAAACACTTAAAGAGAACAAGGCGTCAGGATGCAGGAAACTACCAACGATGTGGAACTCCTTTCTCTACTTTTCCAATTGGAAGTTGTGAAGGCCACTTGTGTTGCCTTGAGCACAAGTGGCCTTCACCAAAGGAGAAAAGTTTTATGAGTAAATGGTCATAAATTTGGCCAAGGCACACAGCCCTTCCCTTTCTCGCTGAGTTTCCTGCAAACTTAGCTACTGGATCAACTTATTTTTCAGAGTTCCAGACAGCCGGGATTTACGCTGCTCTGTGGTTTCTCAGGGGAGTCTCTACTTCCGCTGCCCAGACCACAGAGATGAGGCCCGTGAGGAAAACGCCCAGGGCCGGCCGTGGAGTCGGGCTAGAACCCAGCGTGACTCCCGCAGACACCGCTGGGTCAGGCTTCCTCATCCCTGGGCCTCCGTTCGCTCATGAACAGAGGTGGGTGGAGGCTGGGCCGGTCCTATCCAGGGAGGATGCTCAACCAGTGTTCGGTAAGTCTGCTAAGAACCCCACTTGATGCCACAGCTAAGGAGCAATTTGTTGAGCTATAAAACCAACCACTTTCATGTGAGTATGATATAAATGCTCATATTACTCCATGCATTATTTTTCAATGAGAATTAGGAAATGCATTTATTAAAAACCCATTCATACACATATACACATAAACTGTAACATCAGAAGTATATCTTTAAAAATAGGAAGAAATCCAAACTGACTATGGCCAAATTTGCGTCACACTCCCTGAGCCTCTGTGCAGGATGAGAACACCAACACTGAGACAGGCTGGTGTTTGCTGAGAGAGCCCGGTGCCCATTCGGAACCACTCGGCCACATCTCTCGCTCGGCCCCTCCCTAGGTCCAAAAAGTGACAGGAGTTGAGACACAGGACAAGTCAGAATGAAGGCACTCACAGTTGGTGAAAGGGGCAAATGAGAAGATAATCACACATAAATAAATACAGCAGCATAACCACACTTTAAGTCACAGTGAAGTCAGAGAGGAGAGAGCAAGAGGCTGCCAAAGACGCAGGCAGGGGGGCTCAGGCTGAGTCATGGAGGGGGGCTGTGCATTTCTGCCTCAGTCATGCTTTCATTTTGTCATCTAAGTTCACCCTGCAATCTTGACTGGAAACACCACATCTTCCAAGTCAGAGTGTCCATCTGGCTTTTAGGGAGCCCTTCCTCAAGCGCCCCAGAGTGGCCTGCTCTCCCTTCCCCATCTCCCTTGCGATCCCTGTACTCACCAATCCGAGTCTTGTCAACAGCAGATGGGAAAAGCCTCACTTCCTCCGGAAGTCCTCGAAGCACATGTTCGGGCACCTCGGCCAGAGTCTCGGGAGCTGCCACAGGTTCGGGGGCGTTCTGCAAGTAAAGACACAAGAGAGCCATCGCATGAGGAAGAAACCCTAGTTAATGTTATTTTTGTTTTCTGGTCCAATAAACAAATATGCAAAAATATAACTGAAACCTGAAGCTGGCAAGCCAGGCCAGGATGATGATGTCAAGCGTTTCAGGAGCTGCTTTGATGTTTGTTTGTAAGTCTCTAAAAGAAACCACTATGTCCCTCAAGCATGTCTGTGTTAATCTATTTTGTTCCAGCCACCTGTAGCCATTTTCAAGATATGTAAATCTCTGGCACCATATTGCTTTAAACTCTCAGGGAATCTGGCAGCAAAATACGATGTGAATTTGCTTTTACGTCAAAGGCTACCAAAAACATTTAGAACATTATAAAAATAAGGATCCAAATTCCTACTTACACGAATACTTGAGGCACACACTGTAAAGGTAGTGCCGGCTGGCTGGGTGGACCCCGCCCCCACAAACTTCCCCCACCCACCCCTGCCCCCCACTGGGCAGGAGCTTGAATTCTAAGGAAGGTCACATCCGCCAGGGCCTCCATGGAAGTGCCACTTTTCCAGGAAGCAGGAATTTACCACTGTGGCCCAGCCCATTCTCCACAACGTCATAAGTCACTGACAGAGATTTTTACACAATTACTAATCAAAATGTATGCCTGGGTTCATAACCATCTTCAGAAAAGACTCCATCAGACATGTATGTAAGGTAATAGGAGGCAGAGACCGGAGTCCACAAGCAGAACATGATTGTTACTTTAAAAAGAACTTTCGAATCAAAGCAAGCCAAGTGTGCCTTAACTGGTCCCACCGAGCCCGCAGCAAGAACAGCATGTCGTGGCAACGTGAAGAACGAGGGCTTGGTAGCACGGGAGAGTGTTTTATGTCACTGCAACAGGAAACATGTCCCAAGGACTTTCAAAGAAACCGACATGAGCATGAAGCAAGCCCCAAGCTGAAAAGATTAACTTTCCCACAACAACGAAGCTCTTTTAGTTTTTAAGAACATATTGTGCCAAGAAAAGAATATCATTTCAAATATGTGTGCTACCCATATTTCAGTTTTCCTTTCTTAGGTCAGCGGGCTGCTTTAAGAGGAAGAAAGCCCACAGCCATAAGCAAGTCAGTGCGAAGGTCCATCTTGGGTCGCTCTGAGCTGGCACTGCAGAAGCAGGCAACCCGAGGCCAGGCGCAGGGCACACAGAAGCACAACTGCCTCCAGCCTAAATGAAGGCGCCTCAGTCCCAACAACCTTACCTGGCTCAAGTGAAATGCTTTCCCCAGCTTGGAACTATCCAAACCACCCAGAAAAAGGAAGGCCTCACGGTACTTTTGTTTAGCTAAAGTACAAATACAAATTAGCACAAAATATCTCATTTCTCTTTCTTTTTTTAAAGATTAATTTATGTATACAAGAGCTGGGATGCAGGCCAGAAATGTGGGGGGGGGGGGGGGCGAGAGGACTCACCAGAGACAGAGTGGGAAGCAGAACAGGTGAAATACACGCTGAGGGGAGCAGTGGGCCAGACAGGGGAGGTCTGTTGCGCCATGTGGGTCAGCTCCCTGGCCAGAGACTGAACTTGTGCTGCAGTGGCTGTGAACAGTTTCATAGTAATGAAACTTAACCCCCTTGTGCCATCAGGGAGGCCCAAACTTCTCATTTCTAAATATGGTACCCTGGGTCTCCCTGGTGGCCTAAGGGTTAAGTCCCAGCTATCACCACTAAAACCAGACAGACAGATAGATAGACAGACAGACAGATAGATATCTATGTCTATATGTATATGGGAAAGGATTCCCTCCATCTAGTTACTTAATACCCACCACCTCACTTACAGATCTTGGTGTGTGGATACATAGAGACATCACGATTTTATGTGTCAGTTATACCTCAATAAAGCTGAAGGAAAAAAAAGATTCTGCAGGAATATAATCTGAGCAGCTCTGCCCTGAGCCGTGCCCTGCAGCGCCCGTACCTCCAGGAAACTGTCAACAGGAGCGACACCAAGGCAGGACCGTCATCCCCACAGGAAACGGTGGAACCTGAGCAAAAGCTGGAGACCATGTGTATCACAATGTCAAAACACCCGTGAGGATAAAGGCCCTGGGCAGAGCTGCCATAGGGGGAAGAAATAAGGTATGCGGGCTCCTTTACCCTGCATTGGAGTTTTTTATGTTTATTTTAGGAAACTTCACACCTCAGCTCAAGCCCCAGGAAACCATCCAGATTCAGACACAGGCTGCTGGGACCTTCCCTTGACCTCTTGGGGTACTGGAAGCTGCCCAGGCCATTTCAGAAAGAAGAGGGCGGCTCGCAGGAGGTGCCCCAAACAGAAGCCCCTCCCTTCTCCTGCCGCCTCCTCACTCCTGGAGCGCAGCTCTGGTCACACTGAACAACTGTCCTTCGGTGTTCAGCAGCTGCGGAGGGCAACGCGGATGGAGGGCATCCAGCTCTCCAGTGCCTCCTCCGAGCTTAGCAAGAGGCGTGAAATGCTTATTCTCACCTAAGTTCTAGAAAGAATAAGTGAGTCCCCATAAGCTAACTTACACCTTTTTTCAAACAGGAGCAAAAAGATAACAGGGTCATCTGTCAGAAAGTACCTGCATGCCTTAATTTCTTGAATTTGAGGCTACTATTCTTCTAGGTCAACATAAGAGGCCTTTTATAAAAAATGGGATCGCCATGTCTGGCAACCAATTTACAGGTAAACCTGTGGAACAAAAAAACTTTGAAAAGAAAGTTTCTCCTACACCCATACACCGGGCTTGTGTTTGTATCAATTCTGACATGGCTTCCCAGCCTTCTGCTAAGATCAAGTGTGTAGACCTGACAGACTCAGATGCCAAACTGCTCTCCAGGGGTCCCCTGGTTCCTGTGCTAGACAAGCGCCACGTTCCCCAGATGGGTTCGGTCTCAGAGAAACTGTGACATCTCCTCAATTATCCATAATATTCCTGAGTCTCTACGGTGGGCCAGGCACGTTTTTAGCATCTCATCGGCCTCCACAACACGTCCTGCCAGAGAGGAAGACAGACAAAACCAAAGATCAGGACGCCAGGCAGTTCTCGAATGCTGCAGAGAAATCAAGCAGAGGGAGGGACGGAGCGTGGGGACGGTGCAGGGCGCCTTTCAGACAGAGCGCGCCGAAGAGGAGGGCCACAGGGACAAAGCGGCTGCGAAGGCCAGTCCTGAGGCAGGGACAAGCCTGGGGGCTCTGAGAACAGCCAGGCCAGAGACAGAATGCTGCAGAGCAGGCGAGAGCAAGCAGCCCAGCCGGAGCTAAGGGGGAGGGGTGCGCTGGGCACTGCCGTGAGAGAGGTGTCGCCCTTCACTGAGCTGCGTGAAGTGGGGTACGAAGGTAACCACCCAGACGCCGGACCCAAGCTCCAGGCAGGAAACTGGGCTCTCCTTCCAGGACGGCCAACAGTCTCCTCTGCCCGCCCCCGCCCGCTGGCCCAGAATGCTCTACCATGGAGCACTGTGATGAGCACCAAACAAGTGACAAGGACCTGTACACTTCCCGTTAGGCGGGAAACAAAATAATCCACTTCGCTGCTTAGCAAAGCACTGTCTCCAACAAGGTATCAACAGACTGACAAGGAACAGTAAGTAATCAGTTTAACTTAATTTAATAAACGGCTTGGGTATTAACTATTAATTAGCCGTGATTCAACGCCTCCACCTGCTGACCTCAAACTCAAAGAGTCAGCATCCCTGCCAGTCGATGGCACAGTGGCTCTCCCTCACCCAGTCCATCTCTCAGTCATCAACAAACAACTCTCAGTGCCTGGCCCTGGGCTGACACTGAGTGAGCTAAAAACAAAGGACCAGGACCCCCCTCAAAAGCCTCACTGGCTAGAGGAACTGCTCCCGTGTTTCCTAAGAGAAGCACCTTAGAGACCTTGTGATTCTCCATTTCTGACTTGAGTAGTTCTTCAAGATCCTCCTGCTGCTCTCTCCTAAAACCATTCCCCCAACAACCTCCAGGATGACCTTCCCATGCTGCTTGGGGTGGAGCCTGGGGAGTGAAAACATTTACTCCTTCTAAGCACATCCTGAACCGCCCCCACCCTGAACCCTCACCATGACGGAGCCAAAGCAGGGCTAGGCTTCTCTCCACACTGTTCTGGCTCTTTCCATGCATCACCTCATCTGATCTCTAGCCCGCCACTCTAATTGTAGGGACTTTCATGATTCCCATTTCAGAGGAACCTGAAACCCGCCCACAGTCACAGCCAGTAAGCAGCAGCTCCAGATTCAAACCCAGAGAGTCGGGCGTCAGGGTCCGGAAGCCCAACCGCTACGCCTTAGCGTCGCCCTGAAGGACCCTTCCCAGGCTGCGCTGCGGCAGAGTGGACCAAGACAAAGTCCAGACATCAGACTCCTGAGTCCACATGTCAACTGCTAAACCTAGGATCGCACTGTGGCCCGGGGACACCTGTGAAGTCCATTTTGGGGGGCTCACAAGGTCAGATTATTTCTATAGTAAGAGGTAAACTGCCCTTTCCACTCTCGTGTGTAAACGTGATTTTACAGAAATTGCCACTTCGTGTAGAATTCAAATTGAGATTTAAGTGCCACCATTACTGAACATGTTAATTTCCTAAACTATACATTAATTAAGACTTAAGTCGTAGCAAATAGGAATCACCTTACTGGAAGTCTTTTTTTTTTAAAAGTCTGAGAATAAATTTGTACTTATATTATCCAAAAAAATTCTATACTAATAATATGCTAAATCAGCAAAGTGGTTTTAAGTCAGCAAAGTGGTTTCAATTTTTTACACCATATATATTTTTATGGGGAGGGGAGATACTAAAATGAAAGTTAGAAAGCCACCCCAGTATTTCACAAATCTTTAAAAATACATGTAGCGCAGGTTTATCTAGATGATCAAATGAAATGGTCTCTCCAAAAAATCTTGCACGAAGTGAACAGCCTACCGATACCCAGGGCAGCACCGTGGCCCACGGTGGCAGACCGGATGGACCCAAACGCAGCCAGTCCAAGGGCGCCGTGCACGTGGGGCTCCAGCACACGGAGCCTGTCGTAGGCCAGGAACCAGCGACTCCGGGGCTGGCGCTAAGAGGATCAACTGTAGACAGCAAGAAGGTCTATGCGGGGTGAAGGCCACACCCCATATCATGAGGGAAGAGGCACAAGTGCAACTCAGGACTACCCACTGGTAATGAATAATTTTGCTGCACTTGACTTATGCCTCAAATTGGATTTCTGTGTGTAAAATAAATCCTGCGTTCTCCCCTTTATGTTAAAATGAAACCATAATGCTCCTAGAAAACACAGCACCAATGTCATACCAAAAAAACACTTTTATCCCACCAACTCAAACATTCTCTGCCCAGCCCCTCCTATGCGCTCCCGCCTCCCCCTGGCAAAAGTGCGCATGCCGCACTTCCCGGCCCGCGCCACTCCCTCCTCAGTACCTACTTACCTAAATATCAATTTGAGTGAAATTCTGGGGAGAGAATGATGGGGAGGAGGATAGAAAGATTAAATTCAATATTGCTTAATGTCAAGAACTCTACAGTATATTCATGCTATAATTCGTACTAATGTTATAACAGACTAATAAAAAGCACCAGAGAAACTGAAGATCATCTAAAATTCTATGAACAACTCCTTTATTTAGACTTGCAAAGGCTCTCAGCTACTATTCTGGGGGCAAACAATAGGGAGAAAACACAGAAAAGCTTCAGTTGGCTAAAACAGCATCAAGTCACATTTGGATAGAAGTGATGATGATGGACGACAACAGGCAGACGGACACAGAATTCACAGACTCTGCCCCTGGAAAACAACAATTCTGAAACACATGAAGAAAGTATCCTCTTTCAAAAGCTGCCAGGTTCGTTAGGCCGTCTAAAAAGTGTACCCATCCCCAAGACAGTGCTCATCTCAATACTGAACACCACAGGGCCACACTCTAGCGCCTCCCCCACGCCGTCTGCTCGGCACCGGAGAGTGGCAGTCTTCAAGACTGGCAGAGATGTTACTTTTAGGGTTTGTTTCCCACTGCACTTCGATAAAGTAGAAGCTTTTTCCTGTGGCCCTAAGGCCTCATACACCTGGCCTTCATCTCTCACCCTGACTTCCTCTTGTCCCAGAGTCCCTGAGGCTTGCCACGCTCAGGCCCTGCTCTGCTCTGTTTCTTGAATCAGCAAGCTCGTCCCACCTCAGGGCCTTTGCACTCAGTTCACTTTGCCTATAATTTTCTTCCCCGGACCCTCACATATCTGGTTCTTGGTTATGAACTGAATCTCTGGTCTGCACTGTATCTCTTCAGAACAGCCTTCCCTGAGCATGTCATCCGGGAGCCTCTGCCCATGTGCCCGTGGCCGTACCCTCTCTCGTTACCTTGTCTCTGTCTTCACGGCACACACTGCACGAGCTCAAGCCACCTTGTCTGTCTCCCTGCTTTTTAGCCGTCCCTCTGGGAGCACGGAAGTTGCAGGGCAGAGCCCCGGCTGATCTACTTCACTGCAGAACCCACACGCCCGGGCTGCAGTCCACATAGGATGACGAGGAACTGAACATTCAGAACAGTTAGGATAACGCAACCAAGACGGCTCACCACAACTCCCGGGGCGACTGCAACATCAAGTGATGCAAGGCTGCTTTTTACTTTACTATATAAAACAGCAGGAATTTTTAAATGCTAGTAACAATGAGTTATGCCAAGATTCTTTAAAAAAAAAAAATCTAAGTTCAACTCAATAAATTAGCAATCAAGGCATTTGTTTTAAATCACTAGGCCTGAACCGCAGACAGTGCTCCAGGACAGCTACACCTTGGTGTGTGTGTGTGTGGGGGGGGGGGGGGGCACAAGGGCCGAGGTGCTCTGGCAGCCCTGCAGGACTGCTCCACCCCANGGGGGGGGGGGGGGGGGGGGGGGGGGGGGGGGGGGCACAAGGGCCGAGGTGCTCTGGCAGCCCTGCAGGACTGCTCCACCCCAAGCTTCAGTTTCACGTGCGATGTGGCCGTGGGACTACCCGGACAATACATGTTAGTGGAGGTGGTAAGAGACGGGACACAGTCTCCGTCATCCTTGTTCCTGAGCAGCTACGCGCTGGCCGTGCAGCAGGAACAAGCAGTGCAGGCTCGTGAGAGGGCCCTGCGATCCAGGAGTCACCCGCCTGTCAGCACCGCACGACCCAGCGAGTCCCGTCGGTGGGAGCAGCGCCACACGGTGACACTGGCAGGCGGGTGGGTGTGCTCAGACCATCGCTCACTGCTCAGATGATCCCAGGTAGGCCTCAATGTCTCCTCCAGACCGTGAGGCTGCGGTACCTACACGTCGGAGTGGCTAAGAGACAGAAGGCCCAACACCCCACGGAGAGGCCGGCATGCTGAGCAAGCAGACTGCAGAGGACCGGCTCTCCACCGCAGCACTGAGGGACGCTCGAGAGACTCACTCACGGGCCCCACACGTCAGGGTGCTCTGCAGCGTAAAGCCAGGCCCACGACTCAGTGAGATGGTCATTTCTAACGTTCTGTCCAGAGAGACCCAGGACAAGAGTAGACCATGTCAGAAGTGGAACACTGGGACGGGTGCGGTGTGTCCACGAAGCAAGTACAGGGTTCCTAAGGTTTGAAAATGGTGTGAAGGGAGAAGGTGCTGCCTTCCCGGGCCTGCCCACCAGGCCTGGGCTCAGCAGGAAGGGATGGGCTCACAAGCAAAGCGGCGGGCTCTGCACAGGGAAGGTGGGCGCCATCAAGGAAGGGGTCAGTGCTGTGTGAAGAATGAAGCAAAAACAAAGGACAAAGAACAGGTGGGCCTGGGGTCTTATGCAGCCCAGGGCTGGGCCAGAGGGGCAGCCTGGAACCGCCTGAACACGCCGGCAGGCAGAACAGTTCAGAACACGCGCAAGCCCATATGGAAAGCTCCAGAAGCCTCTGCACTTCTTTGTTCTGAAGGCCTCACTTGTCACAGTGAGGTGTGCTCACACCCAGGTCCTTGCAGGCCCTACAAGCTTCACCTGTTGGTCACAGACGAGTGAATGCTTCCGAGCCCGCTGTCTTTGAGACCACACCCACCACAAGCTGCGGGTCTGAAGGCTAAAATTCATCACAATGGGGTGAGCAGCCCCCAGAGAGAATAATTTAGTCCCGAAGTCATCATCAAGACTTGAATTAAAAGCCAAGTGCAAAACTTTTTTAATTTTTGCAGTTTTTCATTTACCGTTCATTTTTACTGACTGAAAATGAGAGGAGTAAATACAAAGGGAAAACATAAAATGTCCTGAAAAAATTCTTAGTTTTTGATACCTACTAAGTTCATCACTCAAAAACACTCATAGACTTTATGCCATACATCTGATATAATAATCAGACCTGAATGTCAAGTGACTAATACTCCTCACATAATGAAAATATAACTAAAGATACTAAAATCCTTACTCATAAAATTGGACCATTTTTATAATCCAAATAAAAGTTTCATTACTACCAGACCATCTAAATTACATCCAAGTCCGAAACGTGCTAGCCATTAGGAGCCGGGAGGACCCCCTCCCACCGACCCTTGGCATCTGGCATCAAAGGCAGCCCTCTGCAGGTCTGATATTAAAACTTGTCAAAAGCAGCACGAAATTGTAAAAGAGCCAAAAAGAGAAATGGTTATTGCTACGACTCTTCTGAGCACCAGGTGGGCTTTCTTTAGTCACAGGTTCACCTGATATAAGCGGAATACTGAAGCAAAGTGTCCAGTGGCCTATAGATACAGTAAATATAAAATATGACTCTCCTGCTATGGGGGAAGAATTAAAGCATTATTAAGCATAAGGTTCTAGTTGTAATCACCTGAAAGAAATGACTGCTACACTGTGATGCAATGAAAGCAAGGTCAATATTTAGATTCCACTTTGGAAATATTCAAGAACATTCTAGTCCAGAACCAAGACTGCTCAAAAACAGTAGAAACCCACGTTCCTCTGGGTGACCAGGTTCACAGCAAGAATCCCCTTAAAAGAGGAAAATGAAATCGATGGCATCTATGTGCACGTGACTTTGATGGGCAACGACTGAGAATCCGCTCTGTTCTCTTTTCCCTCCCCCATTGCACCATTTCAACAATAATTTGCCTTCAAAAGCATGTCAGTGAATCTGCAAATTTTAAAATAATAGAAACCACGTGCCCCATGTGCTCACCAGATTCTGTTTTTATGAGGCTTGGTCCTCTGCGTTAAAATAAACCTTATTTTGATAAAGTAATGAAAAGAAATCAAAAGAACCCATTCTAAAAAATCTCACATCTCCCAATCCAACATGGGACTGGATATATTAAACCTGGTCACCTAATGAAGCTGGACTTACGATCTCAAGTTCGAAGCACCTGTAAATGATAAAAAAGGTGTTCGAAGTTTCAGTGGCTACGGAGTATAAAACGTTTTCAAGTTTGATCGTTTTAAGCTAAGCACTGAAAATTATAGACTTGACATTTTTAAGTTGTATCCTTCATATTTCTTTTAAAAATGTGTTTATGAAGATTTCAAAGAGTATTTCTGATATCCATATATTTCTTTAACTGCAAGTGAAATGATATTAAGACCAGGAATCCTATTTCAAAGTATAACTGGGTCCAGCATAATCGGTTCTATTTACCAGAACACTCTCGTGGCTGTAGAAAGAGCCACAGCAGATTTTTAATCTCCAAGTAACCTCACACTCCTTTAAAAAGGAGCACAGCTTGTATCTCAATTACTGCCCTCTTGTTTTTAGTCTATGAACAGGTATTTCAAGGAGAAAATGTTCAAAGTTTTCCAATTGATCAGGAAAACCTCCAAAAATAACTTTCAATCTTCCTTGTTCAATCAATGGGTAATTACAAAATAAGAAGTATCCAAAATAAAAGCTTCCCGAGCTTCCCAAGAAACCTCTAACACTTCTGCATGGCAGAAGAAAAGTGGGGAAAAAAAGTCTTAACTCAGGTCTCCAGAAAGGAGTCCCCTCCCTGGAGCACCACAGAAACACCCACCCACACCAGACAGTGCCCTTTCTGCTCCACCAATGCACCAAGACACACTGTGAAAGCAGTAAAATAATCAATGAAGTATCAATAAACAGAAAGGAAAATCTGGGAGAAATGAATGTGTGTTTCTAGTTTTTCAAAATCAAGCACTGGTCTAACATCTAAGTAATGTAGTTGTATAAATTCTTATTTTTAAACTCACCTGATTCATTTTCAATTCCTGTTGTGTTCTGAAAAGATACACACAACAAAGAAACTTCTTTGATTACATGAGCCCTAAAAAGAAAAACAGACAATTGTAATATGTACCTGCCTACAAATTGACAGTGATTTAAAACCACATACAGAACTGCAGAGTTTGCTCAAAGGGCTATTCATAAAGCAACGCCAGGCCCGGTCAGCTGCATCTACACTGAGAGGTTACCTCGCAGATTTATTATCCACCATAAAATAGATTTCTATTAATCTTTACGGGGGTTTCACCGTATGCTATAATAGCAAGCAGACATGTTAGAATGACATCAAATTTTTGCTTTGGAATTGCATCATTCCTAAGAAATAAATCAGCTTTGTAAACAGAAACACAAAGCACTGTTGAATAACGTATTCTGCAATGGAAAAGACCTTTTATTTATATCAATACTGTGTTAAATGCAAAACAGTCAAGACCCCTTTAACAGTATTTTGTTTTTCAAGTCCCTGAAGATAGAATTATTATTATTTCTATGGGGCATTGTCTTTGAGGAACAGAACTAGAACCTCACCATAAAATGCAAATATTTTAATAAAAGTTATTTGGCAAGAGCTACAATTATTCCTTTAAAAAACGGTTCAACATATTCATCGTGTAGTAAAACAACGGGAAGACAAATCATTTCTTATACGTGCATATAACATACTTGCTTCTAAGTAACAGTCTGAAGATGAGCCTTTCTGCAACGCAAGTCTTGGGAGTCACATGAGGTCATCAGAAACACCTGAAAATTGGGCCACTCTAGGGGCTCTGTCTCCTGTGATACCAGACCTGTCCCCAGCGCGCGCGCACACACACACACACACACACCGTTAAGCGTATTCCATTTCTTCCTGAACTGGCTTATATTTTTCTTTCCTCCCTAAGCCCACAAGACGGTGCTCATATTGTAACTTCGTGCTCTAAGTGTTAATAAACCAAAGAAATAATTTAATGGCGTTCTTCACACTAATGCTGTCTGTCCATCATTATAAAGAACAGTGCTTTGACGTTTTTTATCTCCCCTCTCCTGCACACTGTTCCTTAGTAGTTTTGGTTTGGTTTATCCTTGAGCTATTCACCCACACTCACCCGGCCATCTTTAAGAATCAAAAGCACTTTATTAAAGTTTGGGCCCGGACATCCAAATGCATCTTTAGTCATAAATGGCACAGGGAATAACATTCCCTAACTTGCATCTTGCTAGAGAGCTCGGTGCCAGCAAACCAGCATCAACTCAGCGAATACAGCCCAGGTAACCTGCGGCTAATCCGTAAGATCGTGCATTTACATCTTAACATGGAGCAGCTTCCTGGTCCGCATGTAGCATGTGCTTCCTTAGCGGCACCCTCTGTGCAGCCTCATCCACCCTCTTCCAGGAGACTGGCGACAGCTGTAAAGTCACAGATGCTCAGTGTTCACGCCAAAGGTGAGACTCTGGGCAGCCCACTGCGCTCCGGTTGGCCAACTCCTCCCAGTGCGCACTGTCCCCTCCATCAAGGCCAGCTGGCACCACCCTGTGAACCAATGCCAGTGTGCCCCACCATTCTGACAGCCAGAGATACCCCAACACCCTCCCAGGGAGAACCTCTGAACTGCAGCAATTATATGACCAGCTGTGATATGATCGTACATTTTACAGTAACTAAAAGTTGTTTTTGGAGTGACTTCCTTAAGGGTCCTCCAGCTCTGTGTGCCACCCCACCCCCCTCGTCATGAAGCCCCCGAGACAATCCTCCGTGAGCTTCCTATTCTGTGTCGACGGCCCTGTTTCTACCCAACTAAGAGAAATCGCAAAGCCAAAGTTTCCTCAAACAAGAACCTAATCTACCAAGCCTATGAGCAGAAGGGCAGAGAGGAACTTTTCTGCATGAATCACTGAAGTGTAACGATGGTCAAAAAAAAAATTTAATGCTAAACAATTAAGTGCCTTTGATTTTCCAGTGGTAAATACTAAAAATCTTACAATTAAGTGCCTTTGATTTTCCAGTGGTAAATACTAAAAATCTTACAATCCCTGGCTTATGTCTTTGTTCCTGTGCTGGATTCGGACACCTGCCCAAACCTCCCTTTGGATGTCTGCAAGACCGTTGAGCGGGCCAGCCCCCCTCAGGCCCCACCTGTCGACATTTCTCAGGTAACACACATCACGCAGATGCACAGATTCAGAGCGTGCAAATCTTTATCACCAGCTGGACTGCCAAGAAGCACACACTCTTAGAAGAGCACGATCTAGATTGCACATCTCCAAGGACTTAGTAATACGCATGTAATGAATTTTCTAGCGATTGCATCCAAATTCTAGGACAAATCATCCTTACAAATGTTTAACTTAGTAATATTCTAAAGACAATTTGATTGCACAAGTATCAGTCTCGATACTGCAGCTCTGTCACCAACCCTCTGACGTGACAGAATAAAGACAGACACGAACTCCTATTAGTGTGACACACAGAACACCGGCGACCTGCCGTGCCTTTGCGGATTTGTAAAGTCTACAAAATTATCGGAAAGGCAAAGCGAAAGCCAACAGCAGCGCAAATGAAATATGCGAAAATGAAACATCAAATCTGATGCGTGTGTTCCAGAATAAGGAGGTGGTGTGTGTGTAAAGAGAAAGCAGAGGAAGAACTGGTAAGCTGCTGATTCTCAGGGTGTGAACCCTTTCTACTTGAATGACTTGCCCACGTCTCACACTCTAGAATGATTGCTGCCAAGACAAAAAGACGATGGTGCAACAGTGTGTCACACATGGGAATCTCCTACCTGGAGAGTCTACGAAGTATACGAGGAATAGAACGCTCACAGAGAAACATGTCACCTCTCCCACTTCAGTAAGGCTGTGCCCTCATGAGGCCCAGAATACCACAGCCCAACAGCCCAGGGTCTGAGCCCCAGATCCAGGGTGCCAGGACATAGACCTACATAAGGAAGCAGCATTTATGGAGCTTGTTCCAGAGGGGAGACCCAGGCTCTGCCAACGAGCTCCAGGTAACAGAGTGGGGAAACAGAGGGTGGGCTGTTCCGCCAGCCTCAGAGCACGGAGCTCCACAGAGAAAATGGGGCTGATTAGTTTTTTTTTAATGTAAGTTAAATAACACCATGAAAGAATGTTAAAGAAGAGACCTGTGGATTTGCTAGGGAAGCACTAGAAATCCATATTTAGATTATGGCTCTGGGAAGAGAGGATGGGAAGGGGGTTCCTTCGCAGACTATCGATCCTTTACTTAGGGAGTTGGCGGGGGAGGGAATTCAAAAATTACTGCTCCAAGCACCCATTAATAGAGCCAGTTTAACAATAGCTGATCGCTTAACTGGTTGATGCTACACACAACTACTAATATATGCTCACCTTTATTCTTTTGATTAAACTGGCACATCTCTGTCATTACATTGCACGGAACATGTAATTTATTACATCACGGATTTCAGGTTTTGTTTTGGGTTTCTACCACAATTCCCTCTAACTCCCTAATTAAAAATACCTGTTTTCTCTGAAGAAGCTGAAGTGTGACCTTACCTCACACCCTAACAGGAGGCCACCCCTCCCCATGGTACTAAAAACAAAAGAATCACTGTCAGCGCTCCTGAATGAGGTAACTCCATCCCACCAAAATACCCCTGAATTATAAAGTCCTCCTTTTCTTATTTGCAAGACTAATTACCCAAAACTACAAAGGTCAAAATCCCCACGAAAAGGTGGGACGGTGCTTTCCAGCCATGCCCTGCTCCCTACCGAGCGCCAGGCCTCAGACTCGGTGATCATCACAGGCCCCACCTCTGCCAGAACAGCAGCTGACTAAATAGTCTAGAAAACAGCATGCAGACCAAAGACGGACTATAAAACAATTCTTTTCTGACCTCTTCCCTTCAGAGGCATGAAAGGAAAGCGAGACGGTTCTTTCCTAAGCCTCAAACGCCAGGCTTCAAGACGCCACACGACGGCCCCTCTCGCCATTCCCAAGACAAGCCCACTTCCCAGCTGGCCCCTCAGAGTTACCGTTTTTCCGGCTGCTGCCGTTGCCAGTGCAGATGTTACTTTTGTGATTAAACCTTTAAAACTGAGAGATTTTCAGGAGCCCTGTAAAATACTTTTGAATTTCCTAGAAAAGATAAGAAAGCTCCGTCCGCCATGTCGCCCGGGGCCTGGCACTTGAGCCCCACGCTTGCCCGTGCAGGCTCTCCAAGCACCAGCACAGCACTGCTGAGCGGGCTGCTCGGGACTGCTTTTCCCCTACACAATAAAAAATGGAGAAAGACCCACCTCCCACCACCTCTACACAAATGACAGGGAGGCGTCCTAAGTTGTAAATGCACCTAAAGCAGAAATAAACTACACCAGATCGAGTGACCACTAACACTCTGGTTTGCTAAGATGTGGGTGTGCACGATCACCACGTGGTTCTACAGGTTTGTTATTACTCCACTTGTGGTCCTGGTGGAAGGAACTCTTCTATTTAAAAAACAAAAGCCGTATGGGTCTACTTCCAGTCTCCAGAGCATCTGAGGAGAACAGCCACACCCACTGTGTGCAGAGTCTGTGCCTGCAAACACTGCTTGTGACAGGGAGGATGACACCGGCTAGCTGTCACTAGAAGGCAGGGCTCCCAGACCCACGCTAAATGGCAACCTCACGCTGTGGGGAGGGCTCCCCAGATCCTGTGAGAGACGTTCTTTTCCCACCCGGTCTGCCCCGCGTCCACTCAGTGGAAGACAGAAGAGGAATTACTTAAACGCTGAGTCTGGACATGCACAGGCAGGGGACAGGACAAGAGGCTGGCTTCACAGCTGCCCACAGGCAGGCAGCTGAGGCGACCTGGGACAGGCAAGACAGAGTTTCCGACTGAGGAGTCCTACAGAGCAATGTTTAATAGCTGAGCAGGCTTAAACAGTATAGGAGAGCTCGGGTGAGGAGAGGAAGCCAGAACGACTGGGCCAGACAAGCCATCAAGGAGATGAGATAAGTGATAAGTGAACCGAAACAAAGCCACAACCCACACTGCAGAGGAAGAGCGAACAGAAGGTGTCTGCTCACTGAGAGAGAGGTAAAAAGAGATGGTGGAGATGAGTCCAAGATGCGGAACGTGAATGACTGCTGGTCCAAGTGTCGTAAAGACGGAGCGGCCAGGAGCAGGGCCGGGTGGGGAGAGCCCCATTTTAGGGGCCAGCGAGGGGAGGCCAGACTCTCAAAGGAGAGGTGCTTCCCTCAACGGGGAGGCCACAGCAGGCCTGGCTGTCCAGGCAGCGACGGGAGAGTAGAAGTCAGTCTCCAGGCCCAGGGGTTGCCTCAGGACAGAAGAAGTCACCAAGAGAAAGATATGCGGAACCAATGAAGAAGAAGGATGTGACTTTGTAAAGAGAACAGAAGGAACGAGGAAAAAGGCTGGTCCCCTGCACCCCCACCATGTTCAGGCTGGGGAGAAGTCCAGGGATCTGGAAACAACTTGGGTTTCCCGTGACAAGACTTGTGCCACGTTGTCCGTCACAACCTACGGCATTAGAAGAAATAGACAGAAAAATGCTTTTTGTGTATTTGAAAAACCTGCTTTCACAAGTTATGTGCCTATTCTTCATTGATTCATCTCCAAGTCCCCGGTGGAAGAAAGACAGCAAGATGGTCCCCACTTCGTAATCAGGCAGAAGCAGAGGGTAACTGATCCACACTCTCGGGGCTGGGATCTACTGCTGGCGGGGGCTCGCTCCTTTCCGGGGTTGCAGGATACATATTTATCTCCCAAGCAGGTGCACTGCCAAGTGCTAACAGCACTTCACAATTAGCAAATCTCCATTTATCCCAAGAGCCCTCCTTGTCAAAACTCCTTCTTCCTAGTACATTGTAAAACTAGATCTTTTAGAATTAAGGTAAAGTCCCTAAAATAAGCCTCACGGAGTGAGGAACATTTACAATGTCACATTTATGCGGCTACGCCAAATTACGCTTAATTGATCACGCACAATGCGCAAGACCCATCAGAAAGGATTTAAGGGTTTGGTAAATCTCAGAGTGCTTTTGAAAACTTGATGGCGTGTTAAAATTTAAAAGTGCCAATGAATGTTCCAGAGCTTCCCTGTTGTCTTAGTGGAACTATCTGCATAGGTCTCACCAATTTCTAGACAGGCTGCCCACCGCAATTAAACTCACAGTTGCGCTCAGCTCTACAGATTTCAGGCAAGCTGTGCCAAAAAGTAACTTCGCTCTTTCACAGCAAAGCCTATCACATGATTTATGGCAGGAGCTACAAAATATTCTTTTCACCAAAATGGCTGGCGAAAACCTCGTTTACTGCATGTTCCAAAGGACTCATAAATGAAAACACAGTATAGGTAGGACACGAACCAAGATGCCCAGAATAAATACTATAGAGTACTAAGCGAAATACTGTAAGTGTATTTCACTCCAAATGAATGAGATTTACTACATACAATAACTGTAAGGCCGCTGCGGGGAGGTGGGGGTGGGCAATGAACACATCCTCTGTAGGAAAATATTTCAACGACACACACATTCATTCCACTGAAATTACATCAATGTGGTCCAACAGCATCCTTCTTTATGTTTTACTTACCTGCTAAAGATTACAGTAGCTAAAGGTTACTTACGCCACAATAAAAATTCAACCTCCACCATTATACCTTTAAAGGTTACAAATAAAGACTTGATAACTTGTACAGTTTCCCTCAGGGGGAGGTGCATTAATGATGCATGTGTGCCAAGAAGATCAATTATTAGCAATTTTTAAAAATAAGCTGCTGTTAAGCATTTCAAAAGTAAACGTGTTTCCTCAGGACAAATTCACTACTTCCGGTGCCTAACCATGAAAAAGTTGTTTAAAAAAAAAAAAAAAAGACTTTTGCAAAACGAGTCTGGTTTTTCCCCTTGATCTTCAAGCAGTGGCTTGAAGTCTCATCTTCTAGGAGAAACGGTAGTTGTTTCTGGGCTGCTCTGTGGGGTGCAGCAGAAGCTTAAGTTCCTCATCAAGCTCCGACTCTCGGCAAATGTACTTACGTTTCATAATAATTCAATCCACAAACCAGGAATGCCTATGTGGTCATGAAAACTCCTCCCAATCCCCAGGGTACCTTGCATGGCTTTAGCTCATGCCTCAGAAGGGCCACCAGAGCAATCTGCGGTAAGTAAGGATCCTAAAGTCACAAAACCAAAAGCAGGAACTGCCTGGCCACTGAGTCCAGGACCCCCCTTCAAACAAAGCGAGCGGCCTGTTTTCATACTTCCTTGACTAAATAAGCTGCTTCAGTGATGCCAGCACGGGTCAAAGGTGCCTTCCTTCAGAGCAGCGGTGGAGACTAGGACCATTCTGTGCCCCCTCCCACCACCACCTCCTCTAGCAATGTGACTGGGGAGACTGCATCAGCCAAGGGTGCTGCGAAATCCCTGTAATGGCAGGATAGCCCCACAACAAAGACTCATGCAGGCCGAAATGTCCACAGTGCCAAGGTTAAGAATTCCTACCTTCGGGGCCTCCCTGGTGGCGCAAGGGGTTGAGCACCGCACTGTGAAGCATTCACGGTACTGCAGTGCGAGTTCGATCCCTGACCAGGGAGGGGACCCACAGGGCGCAGCAGACCTCTCCTGTCTCCCCGCTGCTCCCCTCAGCAGTGTGTCTCAGTCCATCTGCCTGTTCTGCTCCCCACTCTGTTGCTGGTGGATCCTCTCACCACCTGTGACTCTAGCCTGTACCCCAGCTCTTGTATGCATAAATGTATCTTTTTTAAAAAAAGAATTCCTGCCTTCGTGGGGCCTGAGGATTGCGCTTAGGAGGAGTCCCAGTCTTCAGTCCCTCTGTGAAGAAAATGTTGATGGTTCTGACTATAGACTCCTCACCTGAGGAGAGAGCCAGTACACACCCTCAGGTCACTGATCAAATGGCAGCCAGAGAACCGCACTGGACACGCAACGGCGGTCTCAGTAGTGAGGACAGCAGATACGTCCCCATCATCTGGAAACCCCTGTGTCTACGAATCTCCCCCACTGTCCACCTACTCCCTTCCCTTCTCCACTAAGGCGTTTCCGGCGCAGCCCACAGTTGGTTCAGTTTTGCTTTTGGTTCTTTTTTCCTGCATGGGTGTTAAAAATAGCATGAAAAGCAAAGTTGGAAGACACGAAAATAGTAAATAACCTGAGGTGCTTTCCATCCCGGAAAGTCTATGATTTAACAGGACTTAAAAGGTTTGTAAATCAGATCTGGAACTTTAAGAGGTTGGCAGCTTAAAGAAACAGTTCCATAAATAAATAAACATTGAGCGTTAAATAATCATCAAAAGAATATGCGTGCAGATCTATCTACGAACTGCCCAGAATCTGCTGAAGGGCAGAGAATGAAAGGGAGCTGGTGTGTTGCTTCTTGTAACTGCACTGGCCAGAAAAATGTGTATTTAGAGGCCAAAAAATTCTGACATTTTCACACAGCTTAAGAGATTAGAGAGCATTAACATATATATCAGGAAAAAGTTCTCAACAAATCTTAATGACAAGCAAATCTCAAGCTAGAGAAACCTTACTGATCAATATGGAATTGATAAATAAATTATGGTCCAAGCAGACATTACATAGCCATCCTAGATTTAAGCTCACAATGTCGGACAGGAAGACATATTATAAACCACATATACAAGAGCAATCCTGTGTGAAACATAAACACACAGAAGCGAATAAATATGTATAAATAAATACACACAAATACAGCAAGAGAGACAGGAAGGAGAAGTCCACCCCAGTGTAGGCGGTGTTATCTGAGGAGTGGGAGGCTGGTGGCTCATTTCTATTCTTTCTTTGTGATTTTCTCTGTTTTGCAATACTGAGAACCTCTTGCTATGCTTCCCACTTACACAAGGAATACATTATTACAAATTGTTTCGGGAACTGTGTACAAGATGAAAAAACAAATCTGCACACGCCAACTTTTCCATTAATCACCTTCAGAAGCAACAAAAGCAAACCTTTCCTGGGCACTACTGAAATGTGCCTGGCACTTCTGTTAGGCTTGAAGTGTATTAGCTTATTGAGCTCAAACCAAAAAAAAGATCCTTGGGATGAAGACAGCCTGGGAATGCCAGAAGCTGTGGACCTGGTTTAGCTCCACCAGGAATTTCCATCTCAGTTTCCACAGCCTGAAATGAAGGGCAGTTTGGTAAAATAAAATCATCTCTGCAGGTCCTCTCCAGGCTCCACTGTGACTCCACATGCAAAAGAATGCGGTCAAATAAGTGTTTGTAAGGAAGCATCTAGAGAATGATGGGGCAGCTGCATGCCATCTCAAAAGCAAAACCCTACTAAAAAAAGAACATGTAATTATGTGTCTCTGTTCCTCCTCCTTAATATTTGTACAGAAATGTCATAACACGTTAAGAAAAGGGCCTCCATTTCCCCAATACTTGGATACAACCGATGAAACGGATGTGAAGTCTCCACTAGAATCACTGAAAGGTTGAGCTTGCTAAACACTGTGGTTGCTTTCAACGATAAACCTGTAGTAAACAAAAACTAAGAAATACTGTGGTCGCGTCTGGAGAGGACCTTCTGAGAGTCTGATGAAAGGGACTCGAAGAACCTAAAGGCTCTCGCTCCACCTCGCAATAAAATAAACCTCAATACAACCCCGAATGAAAATGAGGATCCAGCATGCAATGTCCGCTGCGGGGGAGTTACTGCTGCAGAGTGAAGGGAACTGCGCCGCCTGGTCATCGGCCTCGGCTCATGGCCCCACAGGAGGTGGCCAGTTGTGGGTCAATGGGTCACGCATGGGGACCACGGGGAGCTGGAAAAACACTGACCTGTTCGGGCTACTCCAGCTCTCACGCGCCACCATCACTGAAAGGTTCGTGGGTCTCTTTAGTGACAAAATTAATAATACATAAGTGCACGTCTGTTTGAAAAAACAAAACACAACACACCGGTGGGTCTGAGGGATCCGGGGCGCAGACCACGTCCTGGTTTGAACCACATAAAAACTACTTGGGAAACACAAAGACGCAAGACACAAAACAAATGCAGAACGCAAGTGTGTAAGACACATCCATTCGCTTTGAGCACAAAAGAGAAGCGGAACGACTGGGGATCGGAACGGCCCCGGGACCCGCGCGCCCCGGCTGCCCCCGCTGGGGGTCCCGGCCGGATCGCCCCGCCGCGCCCACGCGTCCCCCTCGCGGGGCGCGCGGCCAACCAACGGCGACAAAGCGGACCCCACAACTTCACCGCCGCGGGCCTCCGGCCCCGCCGGGTTGCTCCGCGCAGGCAGGGCGGGACCCCTGACGCCCCGGGCCGGAGCGCCGTCCCGGGGCCCCCGCCGGCCCCGGACGCCCACACCTCCAAGGGGGCGCGTCCGCCCGCCCGCCCGGGTCCCCGGCGTGTAGCCGCCGCCTCGCTCCTCGCCGGCCGGACGGGGATCCCGGCACCACTCCCGCCGCCGTCCCGCCAGCCGCCCGCCCCGGACACCTCTTACCCGCGCCCGTCGCGCCCCGCGCCTCAGAGCGCCGAGAGCCGCCGCCCGCGCCGCCCGCGCCGCTGCCGCGGATCCGCCCGCCCCGGCGCCCGCGGCCGCGCCGCCGCCATCTTGGCTCCGGTCGGAAGTGACGTCGGGCGGCGCCTGCCGCGGCCTCCCCAGCCCGCAGGGCCCGCGCCGTCGTCCCGGGCCGCGACCCCCGGCCGCACCCGCCCGGAACAGCCCCGGCGGTGCACCCGCCTTCGAACCGCGCTCCCCCACCGACCCCCTGATGCGCGAGCCCCCAGCGCCCGGAGCCGCGCACCCCAACCTGTCCCAGACCGCAAAGGCCTGACCAGCCCCCAGCCGCGCACCCCCACCCGCCCCAGGCCTCACGGACCCCGGGCCGCTCCCCGACTCGCAGTCCATTCCAGCCAGACAACCGCGGCCCCCTGTCAGCGGGGCCTCTTGGAGGAAAGCCCGGTCTAACCATGCTGGAAGTTGGGATGCGTGCGATTACAAGTGACCGCAAGACCCCACAACTAAAAGGCGGGAAGAGAACGAAAACCAGTTCACCACTAAATGGCCCTCAAATGAATAAACTTAGACACCCCACTCCCACCCCCTTGTTCATCTCAGGGCCAATTTAGCTTCCTAAGAGATCAGATTCCTAAAAGGCAGATTCCAAAAGGGGTCATTTGCTCATTCATAACCATCCAGTTGTGCAGCCTGCCCGACGCACGCCCGGCACTGTTCTTGGTGCTGCGGCTCCGGCTCCAGTGTGGACGCGACACTGGCCTTGTCCAGTGGAACTTACTTTCAAATGAAGCAAATCCAACCGGCTGGGTGACAATGAATGATTTCATGGAGATGGTTCCGGGTTGAAATGGAGTTGTCTATGTGACATCAAGGAGCGACGTCTAGGAGGCAGTTAGAAAGGCGTCCAGTTAGGGGGGGAGGCGCAGACCGGAGATGAGATAGAAAATGAGTTGTTACACTGGGTGGTATTGAAAGCCATGAACACTTCAAGATAAATTTGTGCCCTGAGTATGAAGTCAGTAAAAATCTAAATGTCATGGGCAACATTAGCCCTCAATGGGAAGGAGCCACCCTAAAAAAACAAAAAACAGACACTAAATTAGATGCAGTTGTGCCTGAGAAACTTATGAAGGAGGACATAAGTCCACTTATGTGACTAGGGGTTAATGTTAAGAAAACATGTCAAGGCAATAAACAGTGACAGGGTCAGAATGAAGGCTATGACTACAACAACAAAACCTCAGGAGCTTGCATTTTTTTTCTGTCATTCAGGGGAAAAGACCTAGATATGGGTCAGAGTGGCCTTCAGAATTTTCCATTCTGTAACTAGGTCCCTGCAAATACAATCCATACATCAAAATTATCTGGATTCTCTGCAAAAACAAAGGGAGACACCACCATTGAAAACACTAACATATGAGTCAAACTTTTAGAAGCAAAGCTATATGCCAGCTGGCATTCAATAGAAAACTGCAAAGGAAAATAAAGGATCATTAAGTCTGAAGTGACACGGTGAACCAAAATTTATCTCAGACAATGTAAGACAGGGTTGACAGAGTAGTCAGCGGTTGTTCTCCTGACATCCATCTATTAGGAAAAATTACCTATAGAAATGTCCTCAGAGTTCTTGAGGCCAGAAGTCCAAAATCAATACTACTGGGCCAAAATCAGGGCATCAGCAGAGCCATGCACCATATGGAGGCTCCAGGGAGAATTATTCCTCACCTCTTCCAGTTCCTGGTAGCTGCCAGCATTCCTGGGCTTGTGGCCACATCACTCCAATCTTCAAAGCCAGCATCTTCAAACCTCTCCTCTCTATGTTATCCCCCTTATAAGGGATACATGCAATTACATCTAGGTCCCACCCAGATAATTCAGGATAATCTCCTCATCTCAAGATCCATCATTTCATCTTTCACATGGGGATTGGACATGGAGATATCCTTGGGGACCATTATTTGAACTGCCACACTGGGTACATACTCAGCACTGCTAAATGTCCCCTAATCAGCTGTCGTATGTTTTTCATATGTGAACTTTTCTTGAGCATGTTTATATTTTTCAACTGTTTCTCTTCTCTGTGTGTGTGTGTATGTATACCAATTTACTATAAAAAGATATGAACTATCAAGAATATGATGTCATATCTTGATTTTATATTATCTGATATGCTAATGACTATTCTTTTGTCTTTTTGAAAAGGTGAATATATTGCTAAAGGAGGAAGGAAGGAATTGAGATATATTTGTCGCATCTCATGGGCCTTTGCTCCATCAGGTAAAGAAGTATAAAACGCACTCTTTGGAGGTCTTCCTGGTGGCATAAGGGATTAAGTCACACACTATGAAGTTATCGGCAGTCACTGCAGCACGAGTTCAATCCCTGGCCAGGGAGCTGACCCACACGGCGCAGCAGACCATTCCTGTCTCCCTGCTGCTCCCCTCACCAGTGGATTTCAGTAGATCCACCTGTTCTGCTCTCCAATCTTTATCTGGTGAATCATCTCACACACACACACATCTCTGGCAGGTAACCCATTCTTGTATGCATAAATAAAGAAATCTTTATAAAAAATGCACTCCTTGTCTAAATCTATGATATGAATGAAACACCATTCCTCACAAATACCTCTACTACAGATCCTGGCCGGTTTCATGCCTTGGCATGCAATCCTGTGACCAAAGACATGAACAACATTCACCATATCCCAGTCTCAGAGAAATATCTGACACAGTAACACTAGATAGAGAATTTTTAGAAAGACGTCTTCTCCCTGGCTCTGGCTCTTCTGATCTAGCCGGATTAGCACAAACATGTATGAACCAAAGACAGTGCACATTTGACAGACGTTTGTGGTTGTGAACCACAGAGTTCCTCTCAAAGCAGCAAGGAGACCCACAGCATAACTCCTAAAAGATGAAAGACTGCACAATCAAGCATAAGAATTGACGATGCATTGTTGGTAGGAACATAAGTGGACTTGAAATTCCCCGAATGGTAGTAGTTCTTCTCCACTGACTTTTAAGGTTTTTTCATGGGCTATCAGGCCCACGGGCTATGAGGAAAGAATATCCCAGAACCAGAGGAGAACAGATGGAGTGTGTGAAAGCAACTGCATCCTGTGAAGTGCCCTTTTTTTCAAGTAACTTATCACTTACCTTTTTAAAAAGAGTCCCCTTTCCTCATAGCTGAAATCATTTGCAGAGACCCAGAGCTGCTTCTCCTCATTTCTTCACTTCACCCTCCCCACCCTTCTGCCACAATGTTGACCCAAGCAAGGAATGACATCTGAGCAAGCACACCAGCATCAAAGATTAGAAATCTGGATTCTGTGTTCTGATTACGGATGAACAAGCAAAGTTCAAAAATAGCAACTCCTGGGGCTAAAGATCTATCTTGCATCAAGGACACTTTGGGCTGCAAAATTTCAGTGCCCAGTCTTCTGCAGCCTCAAAATGCCGAGATGAGTCTTAGCAGGGGTGAGATTCCCTGTAAGGAGGAGAAGGAGGTAATCTTCCTTGAGTGTAGGTCTGCACTGGCATTTTATATTACCTGCTCGGGTAATCTTCACAGCGCTAACAACCAGAACAGCAGCTGTTATACAGATGGAGAAGCGGACATGTGGATTGCTGGGGGCACAGCTTGTCAGCTCCACAGACAGATTCAAGGACACATCACAGGTCAAATTCCATAACTGTCCACTGCCCACAGCACTTCTCGGTCATTGAGGGGCTCGTGCCTGGCAACTGAGGCACGAGAGAGAACCCAACGGGCTAAAGACACCACCTCTATCCTCCGAGACCTTGCATTTTGAGAGGCAGACTGGGTTTGCTCAGAAAGGCACAGCAGAACAATGCAAATCAGACCTGCCTTCTTATGCTCCCTGTGAGTTCCTTGAGGTTTTGTGCCCCCATCTCTTTGGTTTCATTTTTTTTTTCAATATTACTTTTATTCTCTGTTTTAAAGATTTATTTTTGCATAGAAGAATTGGGGTGTAGGTCAGAGGTGCAGAGAGTGACAGGATTCACTAGAGTGGGGAGCAGAACAGGCAGATCCACTGAAATCCACTGCTGAGGGGAGCAGCTGCTAGGCAGGAAAAGGTCTGCTAGGCCATGTGGGTCAGCTCCCTGGCCAGGATTTGAACTCAGGGTGTTGTGGTGATAATACTAAGACTTAACCCCTAGACCACCAAGGAGGCCCACAAAATTACTTTTAAAACAGACTGCAAGATGTTATCTAATTGAGTCAAATTCATGACCCTCACAATAAATCAATTCCATCCTATGAGAAACGCACAATGCTGTTTCTATAGTTTTCCTTCACGTTTCTTCTACCACATTTTTAGAACCAAACATTAAGACTTCAGGTAGAGTTCAGCTCTCCCACACAGACGTCCCTCCGCAGCAGCATCTGCCCTGTTTCAGAAGCTCCAATGGAACAGCCTCAAAGGCCAGTGGTTTGTTCTAGTGAGCACAAAGGGATGCTTATTGAAGTCTTCATCTTTCTCCAAGGCAGAATTAATTCGCCACCCAGCGCACCGCCCAGACCGCATGCATAAAACATGGCGGTTGGCAACAAAGACAGAAAGTGAAAATATTTTTCAGCAGGCAAAATGGCAAGCAGCTTGAGAGGGCCGGAAGATAAATCAGTACAGCAAGAGACAGCATGGAGGCGGCGAAGCCCCGGCTTGCCTTTTTTTTCCCGGATTGCAGGCTCCTGCGTGTCCCTTTACAGCGGGGTCCAGGGACAGGTCAACCCCCAGCCTACCCAGAGGCCCTCGCGCACCCACCCAGATACAGGGCACAGGGCTTCATGATTCTCGCCACCGCCTCTTGTTCTGGAAATGCTTTTTTTTCCCACCTTGCTTTTTGTCTAGAATTCACTCATCACCTCTTCCCTCCTCCACCCACATTTTACCTCTGCTCAGAAGCCAGTTTTCAATGAGATTCTCCCCGAGCAGCTGTGAGTCCGAGGGCTGCGTTAGCAAAGCAGTTTCAGAAGCTAGAAGTCTGTCATCAAGCTGCACCAGCTTGGTGCAGCTGGTTCCCTCTAAGGGCTGCAAGGGAGTCTTCCAGATTCCGGTAGCTGCTTTGGCGTCCTTGGCTCACAGATGCCGCAGTCCGCTTCCGTCTCCGTCGTCACACGACCACCTTCCCCGGCGGCCATCTTCCTGGCGTCTGTGTCTCCACACGGCCTTCCGGTGAGAACGCCGGTCCCTGGATCTAAGGCCTGCCCCAGTCCATCCTCATCTGAGTTACCGCTGCAGAGACAGAATTTCCAAATAAGATCCCATTGAAGGGTCTGGGTGGATATGAACTTGGGGGTTCACTATTCATACCCAGCACGGGAGGGCTCCCTAGTGGCAGAAGACGTTGAGTGCCGCACTGTGGGGCTTCCACGGCCACTGCAGCTCGAGTTCTATCCCCAGCCAGGGAGGTGACCCATATGGTGTGGCAGATCTCGCCCACTGCTCCCCTCAGCTGTGTATTTCAGTCGTTCGGCCTGTTCTGCTCCCCATTCTGTCTCTGGCGAATCCTCTCACCCTCTGTGCCTCTGGCCTATACCCCAGCTCTTGTACAAAAAAAAAAAAAAACAAAAATTTTAAAAAACAAAACAAAACAGCACAGGAGAAGAACCCACGCCGCTCTTCTCCTCATGAATCATCAGGTAAAGCCCCTCGGCACCAGTCCATGAGCACTGCCCCACTGTGGTTTAACTACTGCGCAGGTGTGGCTGAAGTCCCAAACGTGGTTAAGTCCTGTAGATGTACTCGCCTCAGTCACCCACCTACTGTACACACAAGTCTTCCCTGATCCATACAGTTGGTTGATAAAGACCTGTGTGCTGTTTTGTCCTTTAAATACCATCTGTGAAGCACAACTTGGTTAGAACTCTGGGCCTGCATTTTGAATTCACTTTTCTTCCCTTTACATCTGTCTGCACATCTCTCTTCTACATGCTCCCCTACCCCCACTTTAAACTCTGCTGTTATCACCAGCATCTCTGGCTAACAAGAGAATACTGTTCCAGAGTTTCACAAACCAGGTCAGAAGGCATGGATTCCTCTACCATGCGGGTCCCGTAGAACCCAGCTAAGGAACCCCCACATGACCCAGCCAGGAGAGCACCTGCAATACCTGTGGGGTTGAGACCCCCTGACTTAATATCACAGGCACACTGTATTCCGTTTATGTATTTATGTATTTGTGCATTATACACTCTGTTGACTCACATGGCCATAGATACTGGAGAGCAAACAATTATTTTAGCAGATAATAACCTGATCTTTTACATAAGACTATAAACATAACATAAAATTGACCATTTCCTCTGAACCATCCCCAGGTAGCATGTTCAGTGGCGGTAACTGCTGTCCCTTTATTGTGAAACCATCGCCTCAGGAGCTCTTTTCATCTTGCAAAACCGAAACTGTACCATTACAGTGTAACTCCCCATTCCTCCCCCTGCCAACCCCTGGAAATCACCCTTATGCTTTCTGTCTCTTTGAATCTGACCACTATTATGTGATCCTCATATGATACTATAGGAGGCACTTCCCCGGCAGCCATATAGTATCCTATATGTATCATATGAGGATCACATAATAGTTGTCTTTTGAGGATCCGTTTATTTTATTTAGCATAATGTGACCCCGGTCATCCATGTCAGAATCTTCTTCCTATCTACAGCTGCATACTATTCCATTGTATGAACTCCATACTTTGCTTATCCATTCATCAGTCAATAACTGCTTGGATATGAACTATATGGCCCTAAAAGTGGGGGTGCAACTAGGTATTCAAGATCCTGCCTTCAACTTTCTGGGATATCTATCCAGAAATGAGATTGCTGAATCATATATTCATTCTGTTTAATTTTTTGATGGCACCATTCTATACTTCTTACCAATAGTCTACAGTCTACATCCTCGCCAACACTTACTATGTTGTTTCCTTAACACAGCCATCCTAACAGATGTGAAGTGGTGTCCATTGTGGGTTTGTCCCCAGTTCCCTAATGACTGGTGATGTGGACCATCTTCTCAAGTGCTTCTTGACCACTGATATATCTTCTTTGGAGAAATGTCTTGTTGTAAAGCAGTAGAATTTTTTTCTGGGTCTAAACCCTTTGTCAGATAAACTAGACCTGCAAGTTTATCTTCCTGTTCCCTGGATTGCCTTTCACTCTACTGACTGTGCTCTTGAGGTACAGAAGTTTTTTATTTATATGTCATTTTTCTTTTTACTCAACATTTACATTTGTTGTCTATACTTTTAGTGTAATAACCAAGAAATCGTTGCCAAATCCAATGCCATGGATGATTTCCCCATGTTTCCTTCTAAGAGTTTTATAATTTTAGCTTTTTCGTTTTGGTCTTTGGTCCATTTTTACTTAATTTTTGTCTATAGTGTAAAGATTCAGCTTCCTTATTTTGCATGTGGGTTTTCAGTTTTCTCAACACTGTTGAAAAGAATGTTTTTCCCCCATTGAATGGTCTTGACACTCTTGTTGAACCATACATGTGGCGCTGACTACCAGGTTTTGACATGACTTTTTAATATAAGTTTAGTTTGTGTGTTTCTTCTTCAAAGAGCTGTCATTGAAAACTTTTTGGTATTTTTGTTTGTGCTATGGCTAAAGATGTTGTGCCCCTTAGAAAGTTTACCATCTGGCTAAGGGACAAAAGAATGAATTGTGCAAAGCTTGAATACACTCATCCAAAGGGATGAGGACCCACTGCCTGTCATTTCCCCTGTTTTGTTTTGGCTTTTTCTTTTTTTGCGTAGAACTGGAGTGTAGGCCAGAGATGCAGGGGTGAAATACACTGCTAAGGGGAGTAGCAATTGAGACAGGAGAGGTCTGCTGGGCCATATGGGTCAGCTCCCTGGTTGGGGATCGAACTCAGGCTGTAGTGGTGATAGTGCTAAGATTTAACCCCTAGGCCACCAGGGAGGCCCCTCCCCAGTCATTTCTGATCATGAATAGTGTTCACACCAAGTGACGCCATGAGAAGCTCAAGACCATGTGTAGAGCCAGAGCGGCAAGCCTAAAATTCAACTGAAACCTCCCAACAATGAGAAAACTGAAGTTTCACTTCCTTGTACATGAGCTACAAGCATGAGCTAAAAACATATCACTAGATGCAGCCTCCGTTTGGACTGGGGACAGACCTTGCCTCTTTCTGGCCATGTCTTAAGATACAAGGCACAAAGACAGAAATATGGAACCTGAATATTAATAATACTCTTTTATGTATTCTACTTTGAAAGCAAATGTCAGGAAGAAAAATTACCAGCAAAACTGAAACCTCATTAACATCTTCTGGGGCCAGTCGGGATTGAATGTACTTTCAGAGAGCAGGAGAGAGTTGCGTGCCCTGGGCAGTGCTTTTTCGAACTTTCCCTTCTGATATGATTAAAGCAAGAGATAGGCATTCCTGAGAATGTTGGCTTTCCTTGGCCACCTGTTTTTCTAATTAGAAAAACACATCCCCGATGTGGCATGTAGCTGAGACGAAAGCAGACATAGGTGGCGTCACAGGCCACAGGAGCCTCACACTCTTTGTGGACTGCGATGAAATATTATGATAGTTGCAGTGAACACGTGTCTGTACAGGGGATAAACTGACGTTTGAAGTAAGATTATAAATGGCTCTTAAATGCAAAATTGGGTCCCTGTTTCTTTTGAAAATATTTATTTCAGCTTTAGAAAGCTATTTTAGTGCTTTGCTTTTAAGAATGTGTAGGTAAGAATTTTTTTTTTTAAAGATTTATTTATTTATGCATACAAGCACTGGGGTACAGGCCAGAGGTGTGGGGGTGGTGAGAGGATTCACCACAGAGAACAGGGAGCAGAACAGGCAGATCAACAGAGGTACACTGCTGAGGGGAGCAGCAGGCACAGCAGGAGAGGTCTGCCGCGCCATGTGGGTCCCCTCCCTGGCCGGAGGCAGGGATCGAACTCGTGCTGCAGTGGCTGCGGTTTGCTTCATAGTGTGTTGCTTAACCCACTGCGCCACCAGGGAGGCCCGGTAAGAATTTTTTTTAAGAATTTATATAACCTTACACTTTTCTCAAGACTTCTATAGGTTCTGTCTGTCTGTCTGTCTGTCTCTATCATTTATCTCACTGAGTTGTGGGCTAGCAGGCTAGAAATCCAGGAGAGTCTATGGCCCAGATAAAATGTGCTGCATAAATCCCTTTTGTTCATGGAGACCAGTCTTTATGTGTCCTTCAGGCCTTCAACTGATTGGACGAGACCCACCCACATTATGGAGTACAATCTGCTTTACACAAAGTTCACTGATTTAAGAGTTAATCTGATCTCAACACACCCTCCAAGTCAATACATACGATTAACCATCACAAAGATATAGTGGCACTATAAAATGGCAGGTAATCATTCCTAATATTAATGGAAATGTGGCCCTGGTGTTAAGTCTTTTACAGTAACGTCAATGTAGATAACCGTACATCTAGACAGGATCCTTTTTTTGCTGTCAGGGACTACTGTAACGGAGGCCATGCTTGGAGACAAAGTTGGCTTTTCACAGATCTACATTTTTTCTCCTTCAAGAGTAGTAACTAAACTTTTGCAATTGTTGCACTTTGTTCTCTTCCGGTGCATGTGAATTTCTGGGAGATGATTATTCTATGAAGAGGGGGAAATGTATTAAAACAAAGAAGAGACAAGCTTGATCATGTTTATAGATCTTTTAGTATTTTCATGTCTTTAGCTGCAGATTACTGAATGGCATTCAGACAAGTCTTGACGTGAGAGGTCTGGGAGAATTTGTCTGACTGTTCCAGCACTCTCTTCTACCACACATTATTTATTTCTAATAGCAACATCTTTAGGGAACATTATCAACCACGAGAAAGAGATTTCTTTGCACTGAAGTCCTTCCAAATTCCTAGAGGAAAGGAGGTTTTATTCTAGCATGCAGGTGTGGGCACGCACACACACAACCTTTCTCAGGAAAAATATTCTGTGAGTCACATCAAAAAGCAAAAAATAAAACTACAAATATAACATCCCCCGTGAAAACTAGTTCTCCCCAAAATAACCCTTTTCTCTTGAGACTTCTAGAGAAACAGAATCTGCTGTGCTTTGCTGCTGTATTTCTCTTTCTCCTTGTTCTTCACCTGCCATTACCCCGACTGTTCATGCTTAGATTAACTGAGCCAGAGTTATGACAAAATTGCTGTCTGGTCACTGAGATGACGTAGTGTCAAGGTCAAGTTCAGTCAGTCCGATTAGTTCCTTGCCTCAACAGAGATTTACTGCCAAGTTCAGGACATGCGGTATGTGCAGGACAGATTTGGGCCCTGCCTTCATGGGGTGGGATTTGCAGTCTGCCCATTAAGACAGCCTACTCAACCTGAACCCCAGGGCCTTGTATCACCTGAGCGCACCTTTCAGCCCCATCTACCTGGCGTCCACTACTCTCATCGCTTGTCCCTGTCTTATGGGTTTTTTTCCTAACTTGGCCCCCAGGAAGGCCTTCTCCCCCACACCCTCATGTACACCTCCTATTCACTCTTCACCTGCCTCTGTGAGCTATGCCCTGGTCCTTCTTCCCCAGGTAGGAAGAAACCCCTCCCTTCTCTGAAATCCCTACACTGCTTAGAACTGTCAGATCCTCTTTTCTGGCCTTTAGAACTTTCTGCCTTGTAATTCTCACTATTTGCATCCACGTCTTATTTCCCCTGCTAGACTAGTTAATTGCTTTAAGACAGGGTCCCAGACTATTCCTGTCACCTCTAACACACGCCCTGCTACCGCAGACGCTGCTTACAGGATGAACAGATGAATGATTAAATGGTTCGTTTGGGCAACTCTCTTAACCTCATCTAGTCTGGTTTGAGAAATGCATTGGAGGCAAACACTGACCTCCCACCTCCAGAGCTGCAAGGAGGACAGTTGTCAATTTCTTTTAATTATTTGAGGATTTCATCAACCATCTCTCAATCATAACCCTATAGAGACGTCTGAATGCATAACCTGAAGTGAAAGGTGTTGGGGGTCCTTCTGGGGTCCTGTGGCCCTGCCTTCTCCAGACCCCCACACGGAGATCCCTGCAGGGAGGCAGGAAGGACGTGGCCATCGTCCTCGTGTGCAGAAACCCCCCGCACTCCCTGCCTTCTCATCCCAAACTGCCCCTTCTCCCAGGCTCCGCTGTGGCCACGTGCTCTCTCCAGGGGTCTGCGCCCACCTCCTGGTCCTGCTTGGCTCCTGCACACCCGCACCCAGCAGGTTATGGGTCACCCTTGTCCTCAAACCTTGCCCTCATCACGTACCACACAACTTTGACGTGGATGCGCTTCAGAATGTGGATTTCTGGATTTGTATTAATGAGCCCGGAAGTCAAGACTCAGCCCTCTGCCTCCTGCTAGAACACCTGACCTGCTAAAACAGCTCCCTGACCTGCAGGTGGAAGCCCTCCTTGGCCTCCTGCAAGGTGTAACTAGACAACTTCTAGTGAGTTCTCAGGTCCTGTGACTTGCTGTGGGCCAGCGTGCCCCAGGGAGGCCTGTAGGGTGCCTGGCACAGCGGCTGTGTCTCATCAGCTCTGTAGAAGGGGGCTGGTGCAGCTACTCTGGACAGTTTGGATGCTGCAGTGAGCTGGTACAAGTTTCCGCCTCACCTCTCCCACCTACGAGTGTGTGACCCGGAACAAGTCGCTCGGCCTCCCTGGGCTTCAGTGCATCACACTGATAAAACCAGACATGTCGTGGTAACCTTGCCTCACTGCATGTCGTGAGCTTAGAGGCAAGGCGGAGGCAGCAGCAAGCCACTCACTGACCTGGGCCACTTCTCTCTCCCCCCCAGGGCACACGCCTGCTTGGGGAATGAACACAGGCAACTCCCAGCGCCATCTATTGTGATAACCGCGTGTCTTTGAGCGTGAGCTTGGAGGATGCACCTCACGCTGCAGCAAAACAAGAAGGCAGAAGAGGGTGAGGTTGAGACGGGTCTTGCCAAGGTGATAAGAAATCGGTAAAATGTTGGCTCTGATTGCTTCCATCAGCATTTCAGAGAATCCTATGTGAACAAAAATCCTTCGAAAATAATTCTTAAGCATCAAAATCAAATTGTCAATTTATTTTCCCCAATACAGTTACTTTCTTTTTTTTTAAATTTTACCTTTGTGTAGAACTGGGGTGTAGGCCAGAGGTGGGGGGGCACTGAGAGGATTTCCCAGAGACAGAGTGGGGAGCAGAACAGGCAGAGCCACTGAAATCCACTGAGGGGAGCAGTGGGCGAGACAGGAGAAGTCTGCTGCGCCGTGTGGGTCAACTCCTGGCCGAGGATTGAACTCAGGCTGTGGAAGTGACAGCGCTGAGACTTGACCTTGTCTTCAGTTATAATACACTCAAATTAGGTTTTGAGGACAGGGAATGGCCATAGAGATACCTTATGTCTGGAATGAAATCATATTAAGGAACAACCTGTCCAGCATAGAGAAAATGAAAAGGGAAATAAAGAATCCTTAGAACTGGAAAAAAAAAAAAAAAAGAAATTCTTAGAACTGAATGATTGTGAAAACATGTTTCTATGACACCGGTGATCCCCAAAAGGTCATCTCTGTCCTGGCGGCTGCTTAGTCGACACATCCCACAAGCTGGAGCTGCTTCTTTGAGGATGAAAATTGTGTGGTTTTGAATCTGGAGGTGAAAGAGAGAGATGAAGCTGTGGGTCATGTGGGGCCATCGTTAAGAATGTTCTTTTTTCCCTGAAAATCGCTATACTCAGTCAAAAAATAACTCAACGAAGTGTTGTTGAGAAGAGCCTTAAAGCCATATCCAGGGCCTCCCTGGTGGCTCAAGGAGTTGAATGCTGCACTGTGGGGCTTCTGCAGCCACAACAGCACGAGTTTGATCCTTGGCCAAGTAGGGGACCCACATGGCGCAGCAGCCCTCTCCTGCCTTGCCCACTGCTCCCCTCAGCAGTGGATTTCAGTAGATCCGCTCCCCACTCTGTCTCTGGTGAATCCTCTCACCCCCCACACTTCTGGCCTGTACCCCAGCTCTTGTGTGCATAAGTAAATAAAATCTTTAAAAACGAAACAAAACAAAACAAACCATATCCAGATGCTTAACACAAGAGGGAATGCTTCCCAGGCCAAAGCAACCAAACAGGAAGCAGGGATTCCCACTTGCCTCTTACATAAATGGACGCGGAATCTTCCAGAACAAGTGTGACATACAGTTGGGCTATCCTGGGATGGCGCCTGGAAAGAGACTTCCCTGGAACATTCACTCCACAAGTGCTGGCCCTCGGTCTAGTTACAGAGACATAGTCATCTGAGAGAACCACCAAATGCAGGCTGCCAAGTTCAATGACGCAAACTGTTGATGAGGAAGTTCTAATGTAGCGGCAGATAAAGTGGACAAGCACAGTTTTCCCCACCAAACATCACACTACTCTTTTTTGGATAATAGCGGCCTACATTTGTTTGGTGGGGGGGCGGGGATGGTGGGGAAAGAGATCCCTCTCTGCTCCCAGGCCACGGGCCCACGTAGCTGTCATTCTCAGTTTGAAGGACAGATACAATTCCAGGCCTGTCCTGGGGTCCAGCATTCCCTGGACACGGTGATGGCTTAGACTTGGGAATCAATCTGCATTACACAGATCTGGATCTGTAATCATCTGCCCTTTGGGAGATTTTTGCTGTTAAGGGAAGCTCCTTGGAGTCATCTTTGCTGCTACTTGGACAAAAGGTCTAGAATGAAGGCAACTCAGGGGGGAGAAAAGGACTCCTGAGGAATAAAGAGGGACTTATTCTGGATGACATTGTTTAGCACCTAGATCCAGCCATGCCTGAAGCCAACATGATCTTCCTGCAATTCCTGATTATGAGACCCAATAAATTCTTCTTTTTTAAAGTAAACTACTCTGAGTTTTACTTGCAAGAGAAAAATTACTAGCTAAATGACAACCAATAAAAAATGAAAAACCAAATCAATTGGATTTGGAACCAGATTTTGTTTCAACCTATTGATCATCAGCAAACCATGGACAGCTCAACAGATAAGGAACAGAATTACCCTGTCTACTGATATAAACAACTAGTATTCTCACTTTTAAGTGTGTTAACTTTAGTGTCTATAACAAAGAACTATCATGATTTTAAAATATGTCAGCCTCAATTTGGAGAGCCTACACACCAAAATCTCATTAAATGCCGTAAAGATGCTGTTAGCTGAAGACGTTTCCTGCTTGGATCCCAGCCCCTTGGGTAGCCCATTTTCATCATTCCAGTTCTATGTGGAAGTGATGGTCTTGGTTGCCTTCACAAGCTTGGTGACAAAAATGAACTTGACAGGGAAATGATGAGACACACATTTACTGGCCACTGTCACTGAGGGATGGGCAAATCTTGGGTGCTCATTCAGTGCAGCCATCGGGAAGCTAGCCACAAACCATACCCATACTCTTTGAAAGGGACCTTAGAGGGGCCTCCCTGGTAGCGCAAGGGGTTAGGCAACACACTATGAAGCAAACCACAGCCACTGCAGCATGAGTTCAATCCCTGCTGCTGGCCAGGGAGGGGACCCAAATGGCACAGCAGATCTCTCCTGCCTTGCCCACTGCTCCCCTCAGCAGTGTGTTTCAGTATATCTGCCTATTCTGCTCCCCACTTTGTCTTTGGTGAATTCTCTCACCCCCCCTCACCTCTGGCCTGTACCCCAGTGCTTGTGTGCATAAATAAATAAAATCTTTAAAAAAAAAAATGAAAGGGCCCTTAGAAAGAAAAGATTGCAAGACTTACGAAAGGAACAGAGAACACGTGTAATACATTCTGAGCATATTCGTATGCATGAGTGATTTCTGATGGGGCAAAGCCAGATTATATATCAATATTTACATGAAAAGAGCAAAAGTACCATCCAACCTAATGAGAATTTTAAACCTCTTCTCGGTGTCATTCTCATTTACACTTGAAAAGAACTGTCAATCAGGATTTTTTTTTTCTTTTAACAGAGAGATGATTCTCTCAGAAGGCCATGCTTTGCTTTTTTAAGTTACAATATGCTTCACAAGTTGAAAGCGCTCATCTTGAAGTCATGTGGGCTTCGCTTCTCAAGCCTTGAATTAGAGGTGTATTAACTTGGCTGAAAAATCTATCCATGGGGAAAGAATTATTTGCAATTCAGAAATGTTAGCCTCATTCACTTGGTGACAGCCAAGTGAGCTGGGACCAATATAGTAATCTAATTGATAGTTTTAAAAACCATAATTGTTTTGGTTCAAGTTGAGGGAAGATGAGTCCTTTTCCTGACAGCTCAGCAGGTCTCCCAAGCTGTGATTGTCAAATTACAGACGGCTGACCAAAAAAAAAAAAAAAAAATCAATTTCATGTCATAGTGAAACCTAGTGCTGAGATTTTTGATTAAAAACGAAAGAGGAAAGAACAAGCGAACCTCAGGACTCTGGAACAGATCTGTCAAGTGCAAGGGAGTCTAAACCAAAGGGAGCTGAAAGAGCTCTCTTCAGAGCAGCCCCTGACCCACCCTTCCCCTTCTAGGACAACTCACCTCTTCACAGCCACTCCTGGCTTAAGACATGTGCACTTCCTAGGCTCTTTCTTTGCTTTAACCAAAACCACGGGCTGCCTTCCCACGGCCACTGCTGGCATTTCAGTTCTGTATTTACTTTGGGCGGGATTCAAGGGTAACTTTTGGCAGGTGGCAGTCACAGGTGACTTGGCGCCAGGCGCAGCAGCTGGTGGGGAGGGTTGCATGGAGGGCTCCTGGGCAGCTCCCCCGCTGAATGATTTCAACTCTGCAAGTCACAATTACTCTGCGCTCTGAGCTCCCGCAGGCGTGGGCTGGACAGTCTCAGAGCGGGCTGGACAATCTCAGTGCTAAGGTAACTAGGCGGTGGGATCCCCGTCAGGTCTGCCATCCCGGGGGTCCTGTGCCACCACCACCACCACCCTGTCTCCTGTTGTCAGTCTCCCACTGTGAAGCAATCAAACTGTCTGCCCAGGATGGACGTCCCCATCGCCTTCCCTGTGATTGCCCACCCTATTCAGAAGGGAACAGCTTGCAACTGCCCGGGTCACGGTTCCTGAGAATAATGTGGTGATGTGGCGGAGCGGGCAGGTGTGGTCGGTCTCTGAACCGCAGCTCCCACTTTGCAAGGTGGAGGTCCTGAACTTGGAGGGACTCAGACGGAGGGTCCATTTCATAAACACTGGTTTGGCTTTTTTTTTTTTTTAAGAGGCAGAGTTGACATATTGACCGTTGTTGTTTGAATTTCTCCCCTGCAAGCCGTCACTGACCTGGCCCTGAACTAGGACTGGCCGGGAGTTCCTCACCTGCAGCGCAGAATAGGTGCGAGAGCGCGCCCCCTGGTGGCCCAACGGAGAGCCGTCGTTCATCTGTTTCTCTCATTTAAGTTTTGTTTTTTAAGATGCAGTATCACTTCCTCGCCTAGATGCTGTGTGCTGGTTAGGAGAGTGTTGAGTAAGCAGGAGAAGAGCTATAGAAGTTGCCTTCAGGGAGGTCAGGTCACCCACCTTTCCCGTTTGCCCTGGACTAAGAATTGACTGCCACCTGGACTTTAAGTGCTAACATGGAACAAGTCCTTGACAAAGCATGACAAGTTGGTCTTCGAGGTCTATTCCTTTAATGTTGCTGCACAGGCCAGGCCTCTACAGGGACAAGACCAGGCCTAGCTGTTAAAACAGGCACGAGGATTGAGAGCAGTCTGGAAAATGGGGGGACTTCCTGAAAGGGCAGATGTGGGCAGGGGGCCATATCAGAGGCACAGCTGGACATGGGGCATCAGGGAAGTCACACATGTAAGGAGCAAGGTCCTTCAGCTGCATCTGAACAGCTAAGGCCTGGACAGGGAACATGGCCCCACCTCCTCCCTCCAGGACTGGCCCGCTGCCCAAAATAATTCAGTTGGTTTCTGAACTATTGGATCATTTTTCTCTTAGATAAGACAGTGCCCGTCTTCCCAGTTACATTCCACAGCCCGAAATGGGAAACTCAAGTTGTCGTCTGCATCCTCCCATGTTTGATCGACTTAAGCATTACGAACAAATGACAACGGAACATCTCCATAAGTAATCGCTAGAGGCTAAGAGAATAATTACGGTTTAATCACACAGCACAGAAGAGAAAGGAAGAGAGGCACCGTGGGCAACGGAAATTGGAAGGAAAATTCAGGAGGTAGAACGCCATCACCTGGGCTGGAAATCGGCCAGGACCACACAGGTAACTTGCCACTTAGCTGCAGGTGTTCTAATGAATGAAACGCGCGACCTTCCAACCTTTTAATCACTTTTCAAATTACCCGAGTGCACTTGCCTTGGCCCTCAGAGGTAGGCCTTTGCAAAGACTTGCCCAGATCAGACCTGCCCAGTGTGGATCAAAGTGGATGAGATTATAGAGTCAAAGCGCCAGCTATTTACCCCGACACTTCTGAGTCTTCTTTGTTTGGTGAGGTTACAAACAGAAATAGCTCAGGTGATTATTCTAGAACAGTGGTCTCCAACTGGGGTGATTTCGTCCTCCCCAAGGGAGACTGCTGACAATGTCAGTAGACATCTGCCTGTCGCTGCTGCTGGTTTCTGGTGGGAGGCGGCGGGGGCACTGCTGACAGGCCATCGTAACAGCTTTGCCCCCGAGGGAAGGAAGAATCGGGCCCCATGTCAGTTCCACCGAGGCTGAGAAGCCCAGTGAGTGGGCAAGCCTGGATTGGGGTCTTCTGGACTCATTTTCCTCCAACCCCAGGGAAGAACAACCCCACACAGATGGAGCGTGTATTCCAGTCTACCTCTGAGGCTGAGATTTCTGTTTGCAGGTGGGTGTCATAGAGAGGCGTCCACACTGCAGAAATGTGGATAAGAGCAGAATTACATTGAGCGTGACGGGAAGACACTATTGTTCATCCATTTATAGGAGCAACGGCAAGAACTGAGCTGACTGTTCTGGTGTACCCCAGCGCAGCTCAGGTTGTGGGTCACAGGTGCAGAGCCACGTCTGTAGGTAGATGGTCAGGTCCAGAGGAGTGTGAACTCCATCCAACAGGAACATAGAAATTCAAAAATAAAGCACCGTGAAAACTCAAGGTGGAGCTGCAAATGTCTAACTCCCAGACAAAGCAACCGTATTAATTCAGTGTTTAAACTGAGTCAGAGGGGCCTCCCTGGTGACGCAGCGGGGTGAGCAGTGCACTGTGAAGCATCCACAGAACAACAGCGTGAGTTCAATGCCCGACCACGGAGGGGACCCACATGGCACAGCAGACCTCTCTCGTCTCCCCGCTGCTCCCCTCAGCAGTGTGTTTCAGTCGATCTGCCTTTTCTGCTCTCCACTCTCTCTGGTGATTCCTCTCACCTCCCGCACCCCTGGCCTGTACCCCAGCTCTTGTGTGCATAAACAAACAAATCTTAATTTATAAATAAATAAATTGAGTCAGAAAGGAAATGTGTAAGATGTGCCAGAAAGTAAGAAAATGCTCAAAAAATGATGAGGGACATGTCGAAGGGACATGAGGCAATGGTGGGGCCTCCAAGGGCCAATGCTGGAACAATCTGGCAATAAAATAAATAAAACTGGATGATAAGTCAAAGTATAAAATACCCATGAGTACAACTAGCACACATAAATGGAGAATAAATATATTTTGGGTTCAAGACTAGGCAAGCTTGTTTGTTTATTTAAAATGCCCTTTAGAGACTGGTTTTTCTTTAGCTCAGGTGAGACGAGATAGTGAGGGCACCCACCTCCCTGAGGTGTGAGCCTGCTAACCTCTCAGCTAATACAACGAACAGCTTTAAGAAAGAACTCCCTCCACTTCCCCATCCCTCCGAATCCCCTTCTGCGTTATTTGCCAGCCAGGCCTCCTCGTCCCCACTCGACTACAATTTAGCAAGGATCAGGTCTGCACTTTGTCTCTGAAACCAGCATCTGCCGCTGTCTTCAGGAAGCCTGAATTGAAGCAAACGAATGAACCAGCGAACAGAGGGCATGTGTGACTCAAACCTCAGCCCCACTGGCTGCAGACACTGGTGCCGATGAATCTGGAGTCCCAGTTTTGAGCACTGAGGTTAAGGAAGGTGGGGTGGAGACCCTTGAGTGGGAGGGAGAGCTGGGTTGGGGTCTGATGCACTTGGTTATTCCCTGGCTGCTCTGCGGGGAGGAGGCAGGAGGGGGCTTAGGGCTGACAGTCTGACCCAGGAGGGCAGGACAGGGCAGGTGAGCTGCAGGCCAGAGAGACATGTGTAGGTGATGTAAACCTGCTGTGTGAAAGGACACTGTTCAGGAAGCTTTGTGCCAAGTCCCTTTCAGAAGCCAAAGGCAACGCCTTCAGAACACCACTGTGAGCGTGGAATTTGCACATTTGTCCATACACACACATAGCTCTGCTGACCATCAGCAGATGACATCGTGGTTGGCCTATCAATTTTTAAATAGATGTGTTCCGTCCTAGAACTCCTGTTAAACGAGATGCTTGGCCCACAAAGTTTTACTCTTTACTAATAGTCCTTTGAGATATGTTTTCATTTCAACAAGGTAATTCTCATTCTTGGGAGACTTCCTAGGATAACAAGATGCATTTCCAGTTCTTTCCTCACAGCCACAGACGACAGCAAGCAACTGCAGCCAACTGAATCCTGCCTTGTGGGCGCCGTGAATTAATGCTTCATGTACTTGTGTGGGTTCAGGAGATTTTCTGCGTATGTAAATACTCACAAGAGTGCTCTTGACCCTGGCAAAGCAGGTTAACTTCCAATGTCAAGTTGACCACAGCTCCTTAACTCTCTTTCATATGTACAGACCCACAAGGTATTGTCAGAACTGACTCAGGGGTGATTGGTGAATCTGTTTAAAATTCCAGATTTTCCGGCAGTGTTGGATGTGATGAATGGACTGGGTCTGATGGTTAATAACCACGCTCAAGGCCAGCAAGGGCATCCTTCAGGCTGAATGAGGGTGAAGCTATGTGCTCACAAGCTCTGAGAACGTTTACATATTAAAGGATCATTTTTTTCCCAGATGCAAAGATTTTTCATTTCCTCCCCAAGCTCAACCTTCCTCCCAAGATTCTGACAACCGTGTCACAAAGGCTGCTCATTTGTTTTTCTGGTCAAACAGCACCTTCAGCATTTTAGATAAAAATGCCTATTATTAAGTAAAGAGGATAAGAATCATGAGTGCTTGAATCAAGAGTGCTTGAGAAATTGAGACGTAGAATTTCCTTAGGATCAATGTTCTTTTTCCTGGCAAATAACGCCACATTAATCCTTGCCACTAGGTGGCGCGAGGGCACCACCGAGCCAGCAGGTGGTTCCTGGTTATCAGCCTCGGAGCTGGCGCCTGATTGGGTCTTTTATCTTTGTTGGATTTGTTTTTCTAGTGCCATCTCTTCATCTCTCGATAAGGAGCAAGTCCTGTCTCATTCCTGCCAGGCGTGTGCCACCTTACGGACATCAAAGATATCTCCACCCTTAAAGTCCCTTTCCATGCCAGAGTTTTGTTTTGTTTTTAAATCACTTCCGACACATGCGTTTATTTTAATATTATTGAATCTTCTAATAACAGTGGTCCATTTGGGAGGGCTACAGATTTGAAGACAAAGGCATCTAATAAAAATGCTAACACCCCAATTTGTGATGCTAAAATCCTTCTCCCTTTAAAGAGGCATCGGATCTAGAGAACTGGCCAGAAATCTTTTTATTTTGCAATTTTACACTGGGCTAGTTATGCAGGGTGTGAGCACAGCATTTATGTGCTTTCTTGTGAATTTACCGTGACACCCACAAACCAACACCACTGAACTCTTCCTTTCTTCTGTATTTCTATATTCCTGACTCACTGTTATTTTTAAAATTGTGGAACGGGGTTCCCCAGTCGGTCGCCTATTCAAAACCCAATAGTAATGCTGCAGCAAAGGAGGAGCTCTTACCAAGGGGGTTCACGCTGTCACCCCACTGGTAGTCAGCTTGGCTTTCTGTTTACATGTCAAATGTTATCAAATGCTCTTTTGGCATCTGTTGAACCATTATTTGTTTCTCCTTTACTTTCTGGATGTTGTGAATAACATTCTATAGTATTTTTAAGGAGAAACCAATCTGGCATTTTGGGATACAAGCCCAACATGGTTACCATCTTTTATCCATCTTGTGTAAAACTAGATTTGATCTGCTAATGTGTTTTTTTTTTACTATTTATTTATGCATACAAGCACTGAGGTACAGGTCAGAGGTGTGGGGAGTGAGAGAATTCACCAGACACAGAGTGGGGAGCAGAACAGGCAGATTGACTGAAACACACTGCTGAGGGGAGCAGCGGGGAGACAGGAGAGGTTTGCTGCACCATGTGGGTCAGCTCCCTGGCTGGGGATCGAACTCCTGCTGCAGTGGCTGCAGAAAGCTTCATAGTGCTGTGGCTTAACCCACTGCGCCATCAGGGAGGCCCCAGATTCTAGAATTTTTTAATGGAAATAATTTTAACTACCCATTCAATGACTTTAGTGTTTATAAATTTTCAGTTTTGTCTCTTTATAAGTCTTACTAAATTACTTTTATAAGAATGATGTAAAATATATATATAATAAAATAATTTGTCTATTTTGTCTAACTTTGTCTATTTTGTTTAAATTTCCAGAAGTCTTTAGGGTCGTACATGTGTATGGATATTATCATATTGTCTGCAGATAATGATAGATTTACTTCTTCTTCCCCAGTGTGGATTCTTTTTATATCTTTCTCTTGTCTAGTCGCTCTAAGACATCTATATTATGTGGAATAGTAGCGGTGAAAGTGGACTTCCTTGTCTTGTACTGAAGTTTGTCACTGCTGAGAACAATGCCAGCTCTTGATCTGTCATACATGCCTTTATCTTACGTTCCATCTAGCCCCAGTCTTTCAAGGGCTTCATCAGAAATGGATGTTCAATGTTATCAAATGCTTTCTTGGACTCCACTGATGAGATTTTTATCTTTCCTTTTATTGACATGGTAAATTACACACATTGATTTTAAATGTTGTTGAACCAGTCTTGTATCCCTGGAATAAAATCTCACTTGGTCATGGTTTATGATCCTTTTAATGTATTGCTGAATTCAGGTTGCTAAGATTTTGTTGAGAAATTTTGTGGTCCTTAGGGAAGTAGATGTGGGCGCTGGTGCCTTGCTGGGCTTCCTCTCTGCGGCATCCATCCGCCTGGCTCACCCCAATACTATTGCCAGTGCCCTTGCCTCTTTGCCCACAGTTAGACCCACAGTGGGCAGCTCCACCCTCCTCAAGTGTGGGTGCAAACCAAGTTTGCTGCCCCAATAGATGCCTCTCCCCAACTCACTGTTAGTGCTGGGAGCTGAATTCCCTCAGCATCTCTTTGGTCACACAAGCTCAGCGTTGGTCTCTGATGATCAGGAGGTGCTCACTTCCACCCAACTTATGGGGTGCACACTTTCACCCCAACTTATGGGGTGCTCACTTCCACCCCAAATTATGGGGGTCCGAGTTCAGTGCTTGTGCACACTCTGCTAATTCATCCTCCCAGGAGTGAAGCAGAGAACTTCCCCTGAGGCCAGCTCCCCCTTCTCACCCCAGGGCTAATTTCTTTAATGAATGAAAGCTACAAATAGCTCATGAAAAGCAAATGGTCCTTAAGGAAATGAAAAGATGCCCATCTCAGACCTAAAGGGGAATTGGGAAGACACAGAGGAGAAATGAGAACACACTGAGGTTCTCTTATCCATAGAATGGTAAAAATTAAAAACTTTACCACCAAACTCTATAGGTGAGAAGGTGAGGGAGGTAGGAATCTGCACACATTATTAATATAATATTAATATTATATTGCTGCTATCCTTGTTCCAGTAATTTCCATTCTGGGAATCTATCCCAGCAGCACACTGACAAACAAACAAACAAACAAAATGACATATTCAATGCAAGTTACTCATTGCTACATTATTCATAATGGTAAAAGATTGGAAACAACCCAAATAGACATCAGTAGAGAAACAATTAATTTAGATATGAAAATCCACATGATGGAGCACAGGTAAGCATTAAAAGAAGGAGGAAATATATCTATATGCCTGGAGAGGTGGTCAGGATATAAATTAAAGAGAACAAAATATCACCTCCAAAGCAGAGTGTATAATGTACCAGCATCTGCGTAAAGGAGGGAGGAAATACAGGTACAGCCGTCTCTGAGCATCCAAGTGCCGTGGATGTCAAGTCCTTTACATAAGAGTGCAGTGTTTACACGGAGTCTCGGCACATCCTCCTGAATGCTTGCAGTCACTTCTGGATTACTGACACTGCCTAACACAATGTAAGAGCCGTGTAAATAGTGTGACGCGCTCTTGTTTAGGGAATAATGACAAGGAAAAAGTCTGTGCACATTATGTGCAGACACAGCCCTTGTGGGCTTGTATGTTTTATCTGCAGTTGACTGATTTCATGAATTCAGAAACAGCTGATATAGAAGGCAAATAAGCGCATGTGCACACCCCCCCACAAAACCCAACATGCACACACACACACACACCACACTCCCCACCCCCACACACACCACACACCCCCCACTCCATATACCCTACTCCCACACACACCACACACCCCCACACAAAACATACAACACACGTGTACAAACACACCACATACCACACTTACACACATACACACACACACACAATACCCCTCCATAAGCCCCAACACCACACCTCCATACATACTTTCTCATAGTTTCAAAAGGAAACCCAAGAAAGACAAATACAGAAATACCAGGAAGGAAAGGCCAAAACAGGAATGAAAATGAGACCTTTCTGGACACAGTGTTATAAGGCTTGATTCAGAAGTTGTGAAATATTTTACAAAGGAAAATATTACAAAAGGAAAATTAAAAGAGGAGGGGAGCATTCCTTAAAACTTGGAAACAAATCAAAACCAAGTACTGAATTATGTATCAAATTGATGTGTTCCCACAAAGATAAAAGAACTATTTCAAGTCACTTCTGGATACAGTACGTGGACTGTAGACCATTAGGAGAATATTCTAAGGTCAGAAAGAACCACAGAGAAAAGTTAAGCCTTATTCCATAGTCTTTTTGTTAGTGGCAATATCAATATTGCAGTTTTGAAATTATTCTATGTGGGTTGTAGGACAGTAAGTTAATATAGCAATAGAAATTATTGTTAGGGATCAAGAGTTTTAGACACAAATATAAATTTAAAAGTTAAGAGAATACCCATGGTGTTCAATTTGCTTTTTTCTTAATATCTAATAATTCTTAGTAAGGAATTTTTAAGTTACAGGAGATGATGATATTGTGAAAAACGGCCTGTGTTTTATAAATATCTACACAAGTCATCTAAGGCAAAATGGCATGGTGTTGAGGAAAGGCTTTAAATTACTAACCAGAAAAAAAGAGAGGAAGGAAGAAAAGGAAGGAGGGATAAAAAATAGATAAAGCAAGTATGTCAAAATCAGACGAGATGGGCTTGGTCAGGGTGCCATGACTAGACGGGACAGCATCACATTGTTGGAATTGCTAAGTCCGAAGCACAGGTTCACAGGTCTCATTATCTCATCACTGTTTTTGCAACAAAACCACTGATAATAAAATGTAAAGAAACCAGAGTCATCTTGAGGCACTTAACCTAAAAAGAGATATTGCTTGGCAGACAACGGCAGCTGTTTTCTTGACCGCAAGGTGGATTATGTGGTACATTTTGAATTTGGCATGTCTCCTTCTGGACTAGCTCTCTGGGACCTGCTTAACCCCTTTCTTGGGATTCTCCACCAGAAGGTGCCTGAGACTTGACAGCCCTTTCCCCTCCCCTCCCTTCCCCTCCCCTCCCCTCCCCTCCCCTCCCTTCCCCTCCCCTCCTCTCCCTTTCCCTCCCCCTCCCTTCCCTTCCTCTCTCTCTTCTTTCTTCCCTCTTTCTCTGCACAGGAATTAGAAGACCTTTCACACTCACCGTCTACTTCCTTTGCCTTTGTTCACACAATGCCTGGACCTTCTTTTAGAACGTGCACCCCTTAACAGTTTGGGCCTCCCGGGACGCCCCCCTACCCCTGCCCCAGCTGCAAACACCTTGCTTACAAACAGGCTGCAGTAATACTGAACTTAGCAAAAGTATCCATGGCTCTAAGACATGCTTTGGCTGCTTAAAATGTACTGTGTAAAACCAGACAATTCAGTTCATTCCCAGGAAAGAAAGTTTCTTTAGTTCAAATGCTTTTGTACTATAGAGTATACATGTCTACGTATATTTGCACTTTATGTAAAATAAAATATATGTATATTTTATATAGAGGATAAATGTTTTTTTGTCTCCTGGACCAAAAAGGAAATAAAAGAGGAAGGCCAGTGGCGCTGCTCAGCCACCGTGTGCCCTCCGGGGAGCTGCTTCAGGGAGCGCCCCAACTTTGCTGCTGCCTGAGCTCATGGTGAACATCCTCTCGGGAGGTGCGGAACTGAACCCCAGCGGCAGAGAGCTAGAAGATAAACCTGGGGTCCCTTCTGACGCCACGATGCTGTGGGCCCCTGGCGCCGCCAACTGACCCCTGCGCTGCCACGAGCACGTCACCCGTGTTTCAGTCAAAGGGCGTTGGGAACTCGCGTCCACAGACGAAGGGAGAACGCCCCAGGCCGCCGTTCTGCAGCCGGGCCGCCATCTTACCTCGTCCGCGTCCTTCCCGCCCGCGAAACACGCAGCTTACCTCAGGATGGGCTGGTGACCCCAGAGCACCGCAGAGTGGGGTCCTGGGGGCCCTGAGGGGTCCTAGGCGCCCTCGCAGGGGGAGCTCCATTTTCCCAGCCGATGTGTGTGCATTGGGGTTTTCTGCACAAACCTCAAGCCCCGACCCACCGACTGGAAACAAACGGTGAGGCGAGCCCAGTGGCCTCGCTTACCGGACGTCACGGGTGTGTGGAAACGGAAAGGCGCCGCCGCGCCTCACGAAGTGGGTTTTGTTTGGGGCTGTATAGTTGTTTTTCATTAAAATGTATTCCATAGGTTCCTGGGTCGTGGTCGTCTTGTTGTTTTTTGTTTGGATTTTTGTGTGTTTGGTTTTGTGTGTAGGAGAATTGGGGTGTAGGCCAGAGGTGCAGGGGGGTGAGAGGTTCTCCAGAGACAGACTGGGGAGCAGAACAGGCTCTGCTGTTCTCAAACACACTGAAATCTGAGATACACTAAAATGCTCTGAAATCTACTGAAACACACCGCTGAGGGGAACAAGGGGCAAGACAGGAGAAGTCTGCTGCGCCCTGTGGGTCAGCTCCCTGGCTGCTGTATTTTTAAATGAACAGATAATATTGGAAATTTCCTTGTTGTCATTTCTACTGAGTACTGGCAGCTCTACCACACACACAGCAGCTCTTTTGGGGTTCAATAACGTGGGCGTGTATAAAGGTCCCGAGGTCAAACGTTAGAGAACTGTTGTTGGAGAGACATCTGATCCCATTAATTCCAGTCTTCCCTTCATGCCCATGAAGCTGCGACCCCGTGACAGCTCGGTGGGGAGGACACAGCAGCAGAGACAGCCTCAGAGCAAAGGACCTTGTCGGGCGCTGACTTCTGGGCTTCCCGGTGGTCAGGACTGGCTCCCAGGAGACCAGCTCGACAGTGGACTAGGACTGCTTACTCAGGGGTCACAGATGTCCCCTGACATCCTCTTTTATATATTTTTTTTATTTTTTTATAGAACTGAGGTGTAGACCAGAGGTGCAGGGGCTGAGAAGATTCATGGAAGACAGATTGGGGAGATACAGTACTGAGGGGAGCAGCAAGCTAGACAGGAGAGGTCTGCTATACCATGTGGATCTGCTCCCTGACCGGGGACCGAACTCAGGCTAAAGGGGTGAGAGCACTGAAACTGCACCCCTAGTCTGTGCATCCTGACACAGGCCAGAGAAAGTGCAGTGTCTCCCCAATAATGGGATCCAACAGTCCTCACTGGCTGCAGCCGCCTTCGTTCAGTGAGGTGGCATCAGCAGTTGGAGGTGAATCCCCTGCTGCGCCCCAGCTCAGTCTCCTCAGGGGTGTCCCTCTGCCCCTGCAGCCAGGCTCTGGGTTTAATAATCACGCTGTCTAAGTCCTTGCAGTGCCCCCCAAACCGACTTCCTAGTCACGGTGCCCAGTTTGCAGAGCTCTCCCCGCTGCCCGGCCCCACACCAGCATGAAAAGTAATTTTCCAGAGCAACCGTCCGCTGGAAGCAACGCTCACGTCTCCACTTCCTGAATGCGCCTTCAGAGGCAAGAAAACGGCTTGCTTGGAAGGAAAATGAGCGTTGATCCCAGGTTACGTGAAAGTCAGCTGACTCGCTGAGGAGGGTGAACACACGCAAATATTTGCTCGGATTTGCAGGGCTCCGGCGCAAGGCCGAGACACTTAGCCTTTCTTCCAATGGCGCCTCTTAGGAAGAATGATAGACGGCCTGAACCTCGTCCAGAGCGAGCCGGAGCCCAGCCAAGCCGCAGCGAAGTCTCCAGGACCCTCCCGCTGCTTCGGAGGGGCCGGGCAGCTGCATGGCAACACGCGGATGTGGCAGCAAAGGCGGACGGCTTCTCCCAGCCAGCTCAATCATCCTTTCTTTCAGGCCTGGCTCCTGTCCCTGAGGGTGTGTTACCTGGTTGGAAAGAAACACAGAAATGAACCAGAAGATCATAGGAAAGGGGTTAGATTGCAGAAAGAAAAGGAAAAATATCAGATGGTGTCACTTAGAGGAGAAATGTAGAGGAAACAAACAAGGGACTAAGGGGAAAAAAATCAATTACAATAAATAAAAAACCAGAATCAGGACCTCCCTGGTGGCGCAGCGGGTTAAGCAACGCACTATGAAGCAAACCGCAGCCACTGCAGCACAAGTTTGATCCCTGCCGCCGGCCAAGGAGGGGACCCACATGGCGCAGCAGACCTCTCCTGCCTTGCCCGCTGCTGCCCTCAGCAGTGCCTGTTCTGCTCCCCACTCTGTCTCTGGTGAATCCTCTCACCACCCTAGACTTTGGCCTGTACCCCAGCTCTTGTATGCATAAATAAATTAATCTTTTAAAAAAAGAAAAAAATAATCAGAATCAACAGACAACTATGAATCTGAGACACTCCCGAGGGGAGGGGGCGGAGAAGGAACAAAACGGGTGTGAGAGCGCAAGGGACTGTGGTGACGGTGCACCGGGGGTCAGGCAAACTCATGCTGCAGTGGCTGCAGATGCTTCATAGTGTGGTGCTTAACCCCTTGTGCCACCAGGGAGGCCTGGAAGTCCATTTTGAAGGAAGGAATGAGGCCTACCTCATGGTCCTGCTCTACCTCAGAAAGCACGGCCTAGTCGCCTTTCAGATTTCACTTGAATGGGAAACGGAGCCTCCCGGAGCAGTCCCAAGGGTTTGTTTGACAGATGGCTTCTCCTCCAGCTCCTCTTGACCTTTCCTCCTGCCTTCTAGAACTCTCTCTGGCCTGGGCTGGGGTCACACCCTTTTCAACACACTGACCATGTACCTTCGTGTATCCAAAGACTCCCCTTGTCCTCTTTGCATCTACGACCCAAGCTGTGGGGTGAGAGTACCAGCCAGAAGCACCTGGTGGACCACCCCCAACTCCCACCCGGATTACCAGGAGGTGAACCTGGGAATCTCCAAGGACACTGCGCTTTCTTTCCAGATCAGGATGCTGTTATGTGATAAGGTGTCTTGGTTTTAAGAACCACAGCAGGTAGGGGTTCTAAACAAGTTAACTGTTCATTGAATGTGGAGACCCCCAGATGAGTAACGGTCACCCGTCTCCACCCCACTCCCACTCGTTAGTTACTGGGACTGAGACCTTCCCGGCCAGAAGCGACAGAATGAACTCTGGACACTGGATCCTTCCACCAGAAAATGTCTGAATCCAAGAGGGCCCGGCCTGTTAAGATGATCTCAGATTGGGTTTGCACAGGAGTTTTAAGTGCTGCCTTCTCAGCATGGAAAGCGCAACAAGCAAGGGGCTGTTGAATGGAGATCTTTGTATTCCACCCAACTGTTTGTAACCGGAGGGGTCTGTGGCTTTGGGCCGACGCCTAGACCCACACATGGACAAAGAGACACATGGCTGGTACAATGTGGGCTGCATTCACTGAGCGGGCCCCGCCGGAGGGAGCCACAGACTCGTGACTCAGACCCTCGCTGCTGCCAGCCCCGCCTCGGGGTGCCCCCGAGGCTGCATGCTCCCCTGGCAGCCTGTGGTCACCCACGGGCGATGACCCCGGGTGAGCTGGAATCAGCCAGGCGCCGGCCTTAGGCTGGGTCACGGCAGGTGAGCTGCCCGGGAGAGCCCGGTTTCCCCCTGTAAACACCATGCTGTGTGGGCCGAGGGGGAGGGGTTCTGTCTTGTAAGTCCTGCTTAGATGGTTGTGTCGGAGAGCTTGGGGGGCTCACCAAGACGGCTCTTTCTGCATCAGCTGATGCTCATGCAGTCATGAAGGGTGCCCCAGCACAGGGGGGGTGCCCTGGGGCACCACTCTCCTGTGGCTGCCCCGAGAGGTGCTGCGTACTGGGGGGGCTGAAAGCACCAAACGGTGGCCCTTGCGGTTCTGCGACCACCAGTGCTAAGTCAGGGCACTGGGTCCCCGCCAGAGGCTCGGGAGGGCCTCGGCAGCTCCAGCTCCCGGTGGCTCCATTGCTCCTGGGCTGTGGCCTCCCTCGGGTCCTGGGGTCCTGGGGTCCTGATCTTCTATCTGCGTCGGCTCCTCATCTGTCTCCTGGAAGGACATCATGGCTCTTAGGCGCACGCGGGCAATCAACAGGGTCTCAAGGTCCTAAAATTAACTACCCCAGCAAAGAGCTTTTTTCCAAATAAGGTCCCATTAACCGATTCTAGGGGCTTGGGTGGGGCCGCCACTGAACCCAGCTCCCTGGGGACACAGGGTCCCGTCCCAGCCCCCTGGCCGCTTAAAGGAGGTTGGTGAGCACGGCACAGGGAAGATGGGCTCCTTGAGGGTCTGAAGAACGGGGCGGGGGTCGTCCTGGCCCTGGAGGGTCTCCCTGCAGAGGGGAACAGCAGAACCAAGTCACAGACAGGAGTGCTGGGGGAGGGGCAGGGCTTGGGGGTGGAAGGAGGCTGGGAACACCCCACTGGCGCACCAGGCCCCCACAGGCAGCCCATGGCCACCGCGGACAGGCCAGAAGTGTGTCTTCTCCTTCAACTCAGAAGGATGTCCAAAAATTTTTCCGTCAAATTTCACCTCACAGGACCGATAGCAACCTGTCCCCGTTTCTGAAATTCTTCCATTGGTGATTTTCCTGGAACTCCAGGATTTTAAAAGCAACTTATTTCTCTCGAGAACAGTGAGTCATCTGGGCGTGCCTGGACAGACACACAGCCTCACCTTGGGGCCAGAGCTCCTTCACCCACTGCGGGTGACCCAACCCCTGCACTCCTGGCTCCTGCCCAAAGAAGGCAACAGTGACACCCACGTTCGATGTGCAGAGAAGGTGTGATGGGCAGAGAGCCAGCCTGTGCCCGGGCCTGGCGGCTGCCCAGTCAACAAGAACCCCCACTTCCGATGTCTGTTGCCCTGTGCCTTCCAGAGCACACTCACAGCAGCTGCACCGGCTCGGCCTTAGGAGCCGTTGCTGTTATTTCTACGCTGACAGGTGAGGAGCAAACTAGTGCTGAGCTACACTCATCAGCAGCCAGGTCCTCCCACTTTCACTCATGTTCCTGTTCCATGCCTTCCCCAGCCCCAGCGTGCACGTCACGCACACACACACACACACACACACACACTCTTAGGTGTGTCCTGGGCAGCCTGCTGAGGGCAAGACCTGGGCACTGGGGACCCCGAAGTAGGGTGTGCACTGGAGGAGTGAGCAAAGGGAGGAGAGGGGGGCCGACAGGGTCTTAGTTTGGCCACAGCCGTCTCTGACTCGCACCGGGTGTTGGGCTGCCTGACCCGGTCTCTGACCACCGCCAGGCCGTCCACGAGTCCAGATGGAGACCGGTGGGAGGATTAGAGGGGCAGCTCCCTGCCGCGCCCACCGCAGCGCCTGGATCGCTCCATCTGCTCGAGAAGCGTTTGTTGTGCGCCCACTCGCAGGTGGGATTTGGTTTTCACGAAAGCAGCTCCGGCCGTCCAGGCCGCTGCTGAGTCAGGGGGCGTTCAGGGTCAGTCACCGCGGGGCGTGGGGCTAGGTCTGCCTTTGAATTCCTCTTGTGCTGCCAGGGCCTGGGCCTGTGTTCCAGGCCACATTTCTGTCACCGGGGATTCCTCCCCGGGAGCGAAAAGTTGGCCCGTGGATGGGGAAGGTCTAGCAACATCTGCCGGTCACAGAGGAAGCCGGGCCAGCCAGCCATTGTCCGAGGCGCGCAGGGGAGCGCGTGGGTCAGAGTGGAAGGTGCCCTGACTTCCTTCTGGGAGAGCTGGAGGGGTGGGGCGAGGCCCTGCCCAGGTGTCGCTCAGGGGGTGTGCTAGCTTCCCAGGGGAGCCGCGACCACTGCAAACGGGGTGGCTTACGACAACGAAGTTGAGTTTCTTCCAGTTCTGGAAGCCACAAGCCTGAAATCAAGACGTCAGCAGAAACATGGCCCCCGCGGGTTCTAGGGGAGCCATGCACTCCTCCAGCAGGGCGGCGCTCTCTGTCTTCATTGGCTGTCCCTGTTTGTCCTTCTGCCTACTGCTTCCCATAAGATCCACTTATCCTTGGGTTTAGGGAGCACCCAGTTAATCCAGGATGATCTCATCTTGACACCCTTAATAAGCGCAAAGACACTTTCTAAACCCCTTTTCCCACAGGGATTAGGGATCTGGAGGTGGAGGTCGCTTTTGGGGGGCCTGTTCAACCCACTGCAGGAGGGGTTGCTTTCTGAAAGTGATACAGATAAAGTGAGACATGAAGAAATTCCCGAGCAACACCCAGCAGGGTCCACAATTCTGACTTCCAGGAGGAAATTTTGCATTTCATTTTATGTGCCTGGAAATTCTTCCTCGTTTCAGAGAAAGTGTCTATTATAACATCTTTACATTTTTTACCTCTTCTGCTTACATGTTTTGGACTCTGCATCTTAGAAAGATGTCTCTCAAGAGGCAATTCCACTTCTTTAAATTCTGTTTCTTCTTTATCACCTTCTACTTTTAAAAAGGGTTGACTTTGAAATGTTCTAAGTTGCATTTTTTATCAGAAATAATGCACTGGTTCAAAAATCTCTATGGAATGTAGGTGAAACATTTCTATCATTTTGAAAACAAATAGTAAGCATATTTTAGGCAAACGTTTTCATATAAAATGTTGTCAGATTTTTATCTGGATAAAAATAGGTATGGAGAGAGGACAAAGGATTAGGAAAGAGTATTATGAAATGGTTGGCCATCTAAATACAGCAAATCTAGATCTTTCTATAAGCATCACACTTCTATGAAAGATGCCAAGTAATTCCTTGTCAAGTCTGGATATTAAAATATTTTTTTAATTTAATTTATTACATTTTTGTTTTAGGGGGAAAAAAATCCTGCTTTTACAATAACCCCATCTGCCACAACATAATTTGGAGTTTAATAATTTAGAAATATCTTAACTCTCCATGAACAGGAAAAAGTAGAAGTAAAGACAAGCTAGTCAGGACCTACTACTCCACAGCAGCTACTGAAATGCTATTACAGGGAAGAATCTGGAAAAAACTCGTGAGCAGAGAAAGCAAGTTGCAGAGGATAATACCGTAGATATAAAATTTGAAAACTTTTTACAATAATGCTATTTCCTGACTGTGGATACACACAAATAAAATAAGAAAAGGCAAAACATATCCATGTCCTAAAATAGAAAGTACCCAATTCTGGAGAACGGTTCCTGGGGAGAGGAGAGAAGGAAAGAATTAATGTCAGGAGGGCACCCAGGGGCATTATTTCTCAGGAAGAAATTATATTGATTTTGTAAGAAAATATTAGGGTCTGCTGGAGTAGACCTGGGGTGGTGGGGCTTTGTTGTTATTCTCTGTATTTTTCTGTGTTTAAAATACTTCAGACTTGGAAGGTGTCTTCTGTTTTCTACTGGCTGAAGAACTGTTGAGTTGACCTGGAGACAGTGGGTTAAAAGTCACAGAAGATGGAGCCAAAGTTAAAGATTTTTTTTATTTATATATGCATACAAAGCTGGGGTACAGGCCAGAGTTGTGGGAGGTGAGAGCATTCACCAGAGACAGAGTGGGGAGCAGTACAGGCAGACTGACTGAAACACACTGCTGAGGGGAGCAGCGGGCGAGGCAGGAGAGGTCTGCTGCACCATGTGTGTCCCCTCCATGACCAGGGATTGAACTGTGCCCTTGATGCTTCACAGTGCGGCACTCAACCCGCTGTGCCACCAGGGAGGCCCTGGAGCCAAAGTTAAGAAGGAAGCTGAAGCCAAAGCTTTGAAGGCCAAGATGGCGGGTCACCCACCTTCCGGAGACCCAAGACACGCGACTGCAAAGGCACCCCAAATATCCTGGGAAGCACACCCCCCAGGAGATGCAAGCTGGACCCCTGCCCCATGATCAAATCACCTCTGACCACCGAGTTGGCCACGGTGACAGCAGACACCACACACCTGTGCTCACGCGGACATCCGGGCCCACAGCTCCAGCCCCAGGGGGCCGTGAGGAAGTCCTTGACATTGCCGGGCCCAAGGTCAGCAAGGTGGAGACAGCCAGAAAGTATCCCTCTAGCTCCTGAGGACCATGCTTCGACGCGGCCCTTTAAATACAACAAATTTAATACGAAGGGATCGTCTAAACTAGCCCAGCTGGCTAATTCTAAATATGTATTTTTTTTACCATAAAATAAATAAATGAAGAAAATAAAGCAGTGGACTGAACAAGGGAGGCTGGGAAATGGGCAAAGACGCTCTGGCGCCGGAGGCGTCGGGCATTTCATAACTCTGTAATTTCAGGAAGCTGGTTGAACCTTGATTTCTTCATCTGTGAGATGGGGATAATCTCCATCCTCCTACTTCACAGGCACGTTGCGAGAGTCAGTGAGGTTATGATAACAGAAGCAGGACGTGGTCGTTGGAATAATTGCCGCTAATTATCAAGCAGTTGCTGGTTTTCAGACGGGCACAAACATTCATTATTTACTTTAAAGCTGATAACATCTCTGTGAGGTGGGTATTACCGTCCATATTTTTCGTGTAAAAAGTCTAAGGTTCAGAAGCAGATACGCCCTTCGTTCTTTCCCCTGCCGACAGGCAACGGGCCCTGACTGAGTGGGGTACCTGCAGATGTCCAAGACCCCCGTGGCCGGGCACAGGAAGTTCAGACTAACAGAGACCAGGGCAAAGTAGCCGGGCTCAGCAGACCCCGGGGCCTCAGAAGTCTTGGAAATGCAGAGCGATTCGGAGAAACCCGAGCCAAGAGAACGTACAAAGGCTGGTGTGTTGAGGAGACGCCGGGGGCCGTGTGTGATTTGAGTTTGCATGAGTGGAGCCAGGCAGCAGAGAACAAGTGCTCAGAGAAGAGAATCAATTTGTGGGAGGGAAATGAAGCGTCAAAGCGAGCTAGGCTGGACCACAATGTCAGCACATGGTCACATCAGCAGGGTCCTGATGGGAAGAACATGGCACCCCCAGAGGGAGTGGAAGAGTGCTCCGTGAAGGTGCAATTCACCAAGGCAGCGTGGGGCTAATAAGCCAGCAAGTCCCGGGCCTCCGTGGTGGTGCAGGGGTTAAGTCTCAATACTATGAAGCACCCCAGCCACTGCAGCCAGGGAGGGGACGCACATGGCACAGCAGACCTCTCCTGCCCCACCCGCTGCTCCCCTCAGCAGTGTGCTTCAGACCATCTGCCTGTTCTGCTCCCCACTCTGTCTCTGGAGAATCCTCTCACCTCCCACAACTTTGGCCTGTGCCCAGCTCTCGTGTGCATAAATAAGTAAATCTTAAAAAAAAGCAAATCAACAAGTCTGAAAGCGGCAGGAGGGGCCGCCCGGGGGGTGTTGTGGCTTTTTAGAGAGACACCACCAGCCCCAGGAGGCCTGTCAGGGAAATGGAGCAGTGACCACGCCTGTGTCTTCTGCCACCCTCAGCTCACCTCTGGGGCCTCCCACCAGGCTGCCGGAGTCGTGCAGAAGCAGGCCGTGTGGCTGGGATAATTGCTGCAAATGACCGAGGTGCTGCTTTGCAGACAGGCACCGAACGTTCATTATTTCCTTTAAAGCTGGCCCACCGCGGCAGGCGGGGACAGTTCAGAAGAGACTCCGAGCGACACGTGAAGACCACAGCGCCACGCTGAGGGGCAGGTAACCCAGAGTCCAGCGCTGACCCCAGAACTCTCGGTTCGGTGTGGCTGAGGGCTAACGCCGCCACCGGGGGCTGCTGCGGCCTCATCGCCCTTGCGTCACACCTCTCCCCGGGGTGGATGCTGGCATGCAGCTGCTTCTGCTAGTCCGTTCCTTGCCACCAAAATCGCCTGCCTCGGTTCATGTTCCTTGAGGCAGTGTCTGTCACGTTGGACTGGGAGAGGCATATCCAAAGGCCCAGCCATCCGGGTCGGTGGCCATGTTCTTTGCACGCAAAATGCGGAAGCCTGAACTTCAGGTTATTTTTCAGGAAGCCATTGGAGCGTTTTTAGAAAGTGGCGGTAGCACGTGCAAAGAGCTACTTCTGGAAACTTCCACCAGAGGGCACAGAACAGGTGGAGCAGCAGAGAGACTGAGCATGGACGTTTGGCTTTGCATTACCCATCAGGCTTTGCTCGAGGAGCTGCTGCTAAGCAGCAAGATGGCGGGTACGTGAGAAGGGTGAGACCACACTTGGACCTGCCAGGAGAGGCTCCGGCGGCAGACAGACGGACAGACACTGCCCTCCTGGAGCCTCTTCTGCGTGACGCCCTGAGAGCAGAGGCGCTCTCCCAGGGAGAGACTGGACTGAGTGAGCAGGCGTGCATGGAGGGTGGGGTGCAGTCGAGAAAAGGACCAGGGGGCAGCGAGCAGAGAGCCAGGGTGGCAACCAGAGGGTAACGAGGCACACGAACTGAGGCGGGAGGTCGTTTCCAGAAGGGGTTGACCGGGCTAGCTGCTGCCTGTGATTCCCAAAGACGGGACCCAGGAGGGCGCCCTGGTATGACACACGGGGGCTCAGAGCAGTTTAGTGGGGTGAGGTCATGGGCGCTGTACAGTTGGGACTCACCACATACGTTCTGCCGGGTGGGAGATTTGGATCCCGGCACAGCAGTGGAGACATGATAGGGTCACCATGGTGGTGACCACTGGGTCCCAGAGATAGATTCTGAAATCCTGTTTAAATGGTCCGGCCAATTCTAGGACTTAACTCACGCTGATCAAACGCACAAGAACCTGATATATAAACCCACATCAGTTTGGTGGTTTTTCTTTTTAAAAAAATTGATTCATTTCTATATATTTGACATCAGTTGTGGTCCCCATGGATTTCCCACCACGTCACCCGTGCACCAGCAGCACCTCAGTCCCTTGTGCTCTTTCTGCCCTCATCCCAGGCCCTCCCCCGCCACACAAAGTGTTCCTGATGTGCCCTTGTCTTTTTGTTTTGGTCGTGTTGTGTTTCTGTTTGTTTTTCTCATTGTTGTTATAGTTAGGCGGTTTTTCAATGAGTGAGATGTATCTCCAGCGATGAATCTGGGGCAGTCTCCTCCCGGACTGGAGCAGGAGCGTCACGCCGGACTGGAGGAGTGGCTCTGCTCGCTGTGTATTTGTCCTGCCCAGAAAGGGGACCCAGCAACAACTACTGAGTGGAGGAGTGAACCGAGGCGCCAGAGAGTTCCTCTCCAGCAGCACAACTGCCTTGTCACACCCAATAAGTGTCTTCTGCCCCTGGGTCTTGCTGGACAGACCTTCACGCCATGGTCCTTCCCCACCTGGCCCTGCGCCCCCACGTTCTCCACACAGGTATTGTTGGGTGTAGGGTGGGGAGCTAAGGGGGGTTCAGGGTTCCCCGTCAGTCACACACCCTTACACCCGACCGAGGGTGCACGGGCAGAGCTCTCTGTGGCTTCGGTTGTTCGGGGACACTCCAGATGAAACTCTCAGCAGCATTCCTAGGGGACCCCCTCCCCAACTGACCGGCATGTGACTGCTCTCTCAAGGGTCTGCATCGGCCTGAAGCTACAGGCAGCTCAGAGAGAAGGCAGTGGGAAGAAGAAAGTGGGGGGAACAAGGTGTCAGGATGACGGACGGCAATGGCCTGCAGGGGGCGCCCTCGGAGCCCGATAATGTGAATCCGAGAGCGGTTGGCAGCGGGTCCTGCCACAGGCGTGAGCGCCCAGCTGCGTTCCAGGGCACTTCTTCTGCCACTCTCACCGCACGTCAAGTCAGCAAAATCCTCGAATCTCAGAATCTGCGCTATTCCCCACGGAAGCATCTCAAGCAGCGCCACGCCCTGAATACTAAGTGAACGTGAAAATACAGCTGGAGACAGGGAGGGACTGTTCCCTGCTCACTGAAGGCGGCTCGAGCAGCAGCAGAACTAAGTCCTGGTTTCCTGTTGCTTCTCCCAGGTAGAAAGAACAAAACCAGGCGTAAAATCTGACTGTTACTCCCAGCCCTGCCCTCACCCCCAAGTCTCAGGAGGAAGTGGGGTCACGTGGCCCCTTAAACTTGCAGTCTGAGGCTGTTCCAGGAGCTCCGGGCCTCCCCAGAGTGGGTGGCAGTCAGGGACTGTACTTTTACACTTGACCTTGACCTGCTCTTGACGGACAGCCCCATTCTTGTAGGAACAGGACGATGGGGTCAGCTTTCCCCTAGAAACGGGATGCTCTCTCAAGTACCTCGTGGGGGCGCTTCTGAAGCCACTACGGCCCAAAGGGGCTAAGTGTCTCATCCGAAGCCTCCCAGCTGCGAAGGAGCCTCAGGGGACCGGTCTTGCCCTCTCCACTCTGCGCCACCACTTCCATGCAGGCAACCAGGACAACAGCTGGCAAACCCCAGTCCTGAATGAACCAAAATGAGCAGTCCGTGATGGGGTTCTGTGGTTCCTGGCCCCCGACCTTTGAGTGGGGGCTGGGTTCACAAGAAGACTTGGAGCCCCACGTAGTTGAGGGAGAGGAGGAGCAGAGGGGCATGGAGAGAGGGGACCCAGGACATGGGCAGACCAGGCAGAGCCTGTTCCTGAGGGCAAGGAGCAGGGTGGACCCCAGAATTTTGGGATAACGGGGTGCCCAAGCCCAGAAGTATGGCCACACTCTCACAGAATTGCTACTTTCTCTTGCATCCCAATCCCTGCACAGAGCTCAGGCTCCCCGGGGGAATGGACCACAGGTGTAGCCACCTCTCCCTGGCCCCTGGCTCAGGGCCGAGAAGCAGGAACCAGGCAGAAGTGCTGACCTTTGCGACCTGGGAGAGCAGAGAATCCCGAGGCGCCAGGCGCCTTCCCACCCTGTCCTCCTGTGACTCCGGCATTGGCTGAGGGTCAAGGGAAAGGTGTTGCATTCTCTCCTGGGAGGCACCTCCGAGAAGCACTCAGAACACCCAGAGGCAGCCGTGAGCACCATGTGTATCTTATCTGGACATGTCCTTAAGTGTGACCCCGACGGGTGGAGATTTCCAATCAGAGCTGACTCACTGTTCACGCAATCATCTGTTTTATTTTAGAACATGTCCGCTCTGCGTTGAGCATCAACACAGATGAGACCAGAAACCCACATTCCTGGCCCAGCAGGTGGGGGTTCGGTGCGTGTGGGGGCGACTGCAGCTTCCACGGGGAGGGGGGAAGGTAGACAGAGACAGAAAGACACTGGGCGTTATTCCTAACTCCTGTTCAGGAACGCCAGGGCGGAAACACGAGGCTATTTAAGCTCCTACAGCGATTCTAACCCCTTGGCTCAACAAGTGACATTCAAATACGAACTGGGCCGACGTGGATGGGGGACGACCCAAGGACACACTGTTTCAAACCACATGGAGGCAGCGGAACGGGCTGTGCTTTCTGACTGGTATTTACTCTCTCCTGTCCTGTGAACTTGTACAACTGAGAGGCTGGCAGAATCTGAAGCCTCACCAGGACTCAGGCACTCAGGCTCTGCCTAGTTCAGGGTTTATTCATTTTTTTTAAAGGAAAAAAAAAAAAGCCTTTTTTCCTTTTTTGCTTAGGAAGAAAACTGACCTGGAAGAAATGTACCGAGCCAGACAGGCCAATACAGAGAGGCGTGTGGTCTCCTTTATTTTCATTTTTTAGTTATGACTCCCCAGAAATATTGCAGGGTTTAGCTTTTAGGCTGGGGACATTTTTTTATTTTTAAACCAAGCCTTTACCTCCAGCTGCTTTTATAAATTTGCATTTTATCAAATCATTTTTATATTCTGTGTCTCGCCCCCACGGCAGGAAGAAAAGGCTAGAAGTCTGCTGAGTGCTGTCTCCTGCCCAGAGGCGTGCATGGGGTCTCTGTGTGGGATTCTGCGTTCTGGGTTTCTGGAACACCCACCTGCGCCCCTGGCACTGCCGAACTCACTCCAGCCTCCAAGGCACCTGTGGTGAGATGTCCACATTCCAGAAGGAAGCAGCCAATTTGAAGGATTTGCATCATGGGAGAGGGGAAGCCCACTGTCTTGGCCTCCATCATGGGAAGGGGACGGAGGGGCAGGTGGGGGCAAACCCTGAGTCAGCAAGGCAGCGGGGAGTAGGCAGCGCAGCCTCCCTGGAGGCTGGCTGGGCTGCCCCATGGTACTGCTGTAACAAACCAACTGTCTTCTCCAAGTAGACACTTCCTGTTTATGTCTAAGACGAATGGAAGCTTTTGGAGTTATTTATCTGGACCAGCAAAAGGCAGCAGCTCATTACATATTAACCAAGTTGAGCTACTACTTGACTATTCACACCAAATCGGGCTTTTAAAATAGACCAAAGGAGACTGGAATGTGTACATTTCAACGGATCTGAAACTATAAAATGCTTATCCCTATACTGACAAAACTCTAGATCCCAGGACTCCACGGGGGAATTAGTTCCAGATTCCTTTGCATTTTAAAGTCACAGAGAATCGAATGAAGGCATGACAATAGCCTCTAACACGGCACTGTCTATCTTAGCTAGAAGTCAGTTTATCTAGTTTTGCTCTACTTTCTATGCACGTTGTCTTTTAAATCATCTTTTACAAAATTTATACTTAAGAAACTTTTCATAGAATAAATGCACAGAGGAGCAAGTCTCGTGAATTGGTTTTTCCTTCGGTCACTTTCGGCAGGCGGAGGAATCACTATGGATTTGGAAGGCGGTGTTCCCACGGGTCATCTTCTCCCACATCCTCGGGGGCAGGGGGATGGAAAACTCTCTTTTTAAAAAACAAGTTGGCAGAAGGGCACGATTTTTCAACACTTTAGGGCCTGTGGAAACAAAGAGAAGGGTGATCGCCATTTCTCTTACCAGCCTTGTCTATTGTTCTTTTGTCAACAGTCTTCCAGTTTCGGAACCTGGAAGTAGTCTCTTCACCTCCCCCTACCCACCCGTCCTCCCTTCCTCCTCCCCGCCTGGTCCTCCCAGCCATCACCAAGCACATTCTCCCGTGACCATAATGCCAGTCACGACCTTCAGCTCTCAGCTGCATAGTCAGTCCTCTCTCTCAACACCCCCATCAAATATCATCTCTCTAACAGGTATGCGAAATATTCCCCACTGGCTATAAAATGGAATGTTCTGAATTCTTAAGGCGTTTGAGTAAAGACAACAAAGCATCCTTCCCCTCATGGGGCGGGATGGAGGGAAGGGTCTTGATAAAGAAGGCCATCACCAGCGGAGCCCCTCATAACGGAAGCAGATGCTCACTTGGGAACCACCTACCTCTGTGTCCTGGGAGCAGACAGATGAGGTATCAAGTTAAAACACAGCTGAGATTTTCTCTCCCAGTTCAGTTAGTTGCGAAATGAATGGAAAGGGTCAACTTTGTTCAGATCTCAACAGAAATGAAGGGAAAAGGTCAACTTTGTTGAGATCTCAACAGCCATCTCTGGCTGTCTTCTTGGAAATTCTAAGGCCCAAGGAGACACCTGTTCTTCTGGGGCTCAGGGGCTTCTGAACATGATCGCTACTGTGAGGTGTCTTAGTTCGAAGGTTTGCATTCCAGAAATGCCCTCCTTCATTTCCTATCGTGGGGGGTAAGGAATTTACTTACGAGTACCTTCCCGACATTTTTCTCACGACCACAAGGATGATTCCACCAACAAAGCCAATGGAGAGTAAGACCCCAACAATGATTCCGACCAAGGTCACTGTCGCCAAGCCATCTACACACCGGGAGGAAAACACAAGCCCCAGGTAAACAAACCCGTGTCATTTATAAATACCGCTGCCCACTAGTCACGGTGGACACAACATTTCAATTGCTTCCCCTGCACCCAGTGGAAGCTGACTTAGCAGAGAAGACACTTTGGGTCATTCTAATCCCATCCAATGAAGGGGGAGATTTGGGGGACTCGGGATCTGTCCAGCATATGACTTATCCTGGAGGCGTCATCATTAATTATTGGCTAGCATTTGTGTCCAGCTATTCGCTTATTTTTATTTTCTCTCTTCTTAACAAGAAGTTGTGACATGCCACCATTCTGTCTGTCACTACGTGAACAGGCTCATTTGTGCTTCGCTTAATTTTAAATGCAAGTAATTGCCTTTTGTCTCTTCAAAGAGGCTTGACACCTGGTCTTGGAGGGTTTTGTGTTCTGTTCTTGCTGATTCCAACCCAGGGAAGAATGTAAAATTCATCACCAACATTAGGTTCAAAGAAACTTTTTTGAATCATAAGGATGTTTTGATAGCAAAAGCCAGCCTACCTTTCTCAATTGTGACCTCTGTCTCTTCACTCACTCCCTCTGTAAAGGAAGAGATGTAATGATATAGAATTAATAGCATTTAATGACTATAATTTAACAATTGGCAAAAGATGAATTTACCCTAAGTGGAGGTAGCAAGACACAAGCGAAGAGGATGATTTCTTAAGTAAACTGGATCAGGGGATTTTGAAGCAAGCTCTGGCGTGATCGTGCCTTCAAAACTGTTATTATTGAACAGTTTTTCACACTGATGGGTCCATAGTGCTTTTTGGGTAGGTATATTCCTTTTTTCTCATCCATTCTAGAGGCAGAGTCGAGGAAACTCAGCCATAAAGATCTTAAATAAATGGTCACAAAGTTTCAGAAATTAGGGCAACAAAAGATCAAGAGTTTGGTCCGATGACTCTTGGTCATAGAAGGTCATGGAAAACTCACCAAGTTTTTCAAAGGTTTTCATTTAGTATTCTAGTTTTGAAAGGTGTGACTAAGAAGATGAGTTGCCTCATACTATCAATTCTCTACTTTTTCTTAAGTAGCAAAATCCACACCTTAGAGGCAGCAACATGCCCAGGTAAGTTTAGGAAGAGAACATATATACCCATTGCATTTACACCACTGTGATCTTAGGATTTCTATTTGCAACCAAAGCTAATTCGATAGTTAGAACATGAATATTTTTATCTATCTATCACATGGGTATAAATTAGTTCTGATGAGTACCTTCTGGGAAGTAATAAAATTATGTTTCCTTATAATAATTTAAATAATTTCCATAATTTAAAAACAGAGGTTTTTTTGGTTTTATTTAGTTTCTCCCGCCAACCTCTTTGTTTATAGAATCCTTAATTGTTCTGGGCAGTAGCATTCATCCAGTTTGAAGATGAAGAAAAAATTCTCATCTTAAAAAAAAAGTCTTTGATTTAATGAGACAATGGAGGGAAGTAATCATTGAGGTCCTTGTCTAGAATCTTAGTTCACAATTTGCAAATATCACAAGTACCCAATAGTTTTCCTCACCAATCAACCACATCTACAAGCGGCTTATTTTCTCTAATGTTTGGGTTGACAAAGCATCCCCTTTGCACCGAGGATCTCTTAGAAAGGAAAAAAAAGAACCTTTTCGAGATGGTTCCAGGATAGGTCTCCCTACAGAAGGTGAACCCGTGCTCTGGAGCATTTCCACTGAACTCACACTGACTGTGTTATCCACTATAAAAGGGTGGTTGGGACCTCTGTGGTGGTGTAGGAGTTAAGTCTCAGCGCTATTACACTATCACCTCTGCAGCCTGGTTCGATCCCCAGCTAGAGAGCTGACCCAGATGGCGCAGCAGATCCCCGCTGCTCCCCTCGGTGGTGTATTTCAGCAGATCTGCCCATTCTACTCCCCACTCTGTCTCTGGTGACTCCTCTCACCCGTGCACTTCTGACCTATTCCCCAGTTCTTCTATGCACAAATAAACAGACAAATCTTCGTTTAAAAAAAGAATAAAGTTCTATTATTAAAAAAAGGGGAGGGGGCTGGGAGACCGCTGGATCTCAGCCTATCCGGAGCAAAGGTGTCACTGAATCAACTCCCCAACTGTCCTACCTGGCTGCCAATCACCAGCAGAGACAGTGGCATTCTTTGCTGATCATGGCCTTCAGGGGGACCACTGAGTCTAGGCGTCTGACACTCCATTGTTACCATTAAAGACTCCATTGGTTAGCAAACAGATCCCCCAAAATTAAGTTTATGGAAGGTGTGTACTAAATTAGCGCTGACTAGCTCTCTGCTCCCCTAAGCCCTCCCAGTTACACCAGCTGTGATCACAAGAACGTGACACATGGCAGACATCTCCGTGCTTGGCCATTCTGTGGAAGACACCTCTAGAACAATCAGGTGCTTAGATTCACTCTTGAACTCACGTGTTCAAACTCCTGGGACACAGATGTGTGAAGTGGGGTGTGCCAGAATCATCCTTCAGATGGGAGAACCACAAAAATGCTTTTTTAAGGGCTGGAGAGGTCTCCTGGCATAACAGGAAGAACACTCAATTTGGGAGGTTCCATGTTGCTGCTACTTAGCTGTCCTCCATGCCACCAGTGACCTATGCTCCAAAATTTGGAAAGATCAACTTCCAGTGAACAAGTATATTGATGATTCTTTCCCTGCCCGAGTGGGGTTTAAATGTCAACTGTTTCTTTTGCATCTTGGAGGGGCCATCAAGCTTTATTTTCAAAGCACTTTATGAAGGTTTATGTTTTCCCCCCCTTCATGGGTAAAATACACAGAACACAAAATAAATTTATATTCCCCATCTTAAGGGTGCAGGTCAATGGCATTAAGTACATTGTATAACCATCACCACCATCCATCCCCAGGACTCTCTTCTTGCAAAGCTGACATCCCATATTACACAGCCACCAGGGAGGCTGGACTGTAGCCATTTGCAGCCAAAGGAAGGGAATTTTAAAAAATTACATGTAGCAAAACAAGCCAGAATGATAAAAACAAATACTGGAGGTCCATACAGCAGCTAGTTTGACAGCACAAAACATTTGCAAAGACGATTGGCCCACAACAGAAATCCTGAGGTTAACCTCAACGACTCTGAGGTCAAGGGCAGGGGAAGGGACAAGGGACGTAAGGGACTGTGGTGGGGAAAAAAAAACAATTAAAACTCCTATAATGCAAGAAGCCAGCAAGCAAGTTGGATAGTTCTCCATGCAAGAGGAAAAAGTGGGGGAGAGTGATAGTGTTATTTTTACGTTGATATAAGAGCTATGGATTTGTACAAATGATAGCTTGAGATTTTCTCAATTGCCCATAAAAGTCATGAGTTCCCCATTAGCTCTAGAGACAGAAAACTCCAGAGAAAGAAGAGACAGAGGCCAAAGTCATCTCTGCTAACATTTTGTCTAGGTTTTGTTTCTCCAGACTCGGGCGTAAGTCGTAAATACAATGATAGCAACACTGTTTTAAACAAAAAGAGAAAATAAGCTTCCCTACAGTGTGGAATATCAGACATACACATTCATTCAATGGCCAAAGAATCATAACATCACTAGCTAGAAACAACCTTACAAATTACCTAGTATGCGCCCCAGTGTGAGACGCAGAAACCAAAATAAAAAAATAAGAAAGAAGGAAAAATTGACACTGGACACGTTAAACAACAGCCCTCCCCCAGTCCCCGCATCTGCCTTTCTACCTTCTGTGTCTATGAACTTGACAGCTTTGTGTGCCTGATCTAAGTGGACTCCCGCAGAATTGGTCTTTTACTGATGGACTCACCTCATTTAGCATAATGTTTGGAGGTTTAGCCGCTTGATGGGATGTGCCAGAATTGCCTTTCTCTTAAGGACTAAACACAGTTCCCACACTGTGATTATTCATTCATCTGCCAGTGAATCTTGCGATTCCTCTTATGAAAAACACGGCTATGAACATGGATGTACAAATATAAAGCACTTAAAAACCCTCCAAAGTGCTATAGAGTTGTAAAAGCCAGATTGGCTATTGGGGCTGAAATGTTTGTGGGAGAATAAAAAATGACTTTCTGTTAAGATGTGCATCTCCTTTCAGGAACCGCTGTTTTTATTTTTTATTTTTTATTTTTTTTTAAAGATTTATTTATTTATGCATACAAGCACTGGGGTACAGGCCAGAGGTGTAGGGGGGTGAGAGGATTCA
>JAGFMF010012255.1:5803695-5832738 GCA_019455555.1 Galemys pyrenaicus | reverse complement strand
CCATCCATCCATCCATCCATCCATCCATCCATCCATCCATCCATCCATCCATCCATCCACCCATCCATCCATCCATCCAACTTCTTGCATGGGATCACATGCCTATAGAGCAAATTCCTTTCTTCCAGGGACACTCACCAGATTTATGGAGCTAGTAGACTCATACGTTTCTTCACCAGTACCTGGTGTCAGAATGTTATCTTCCACACCTGGGGACACCAAGCCACCTTCTACACTTGGAGTTAAAATGTCATCCTCTGGCCGGACAGTTATGGCTGAAGAAGAAAGACAGAGTCAGGGTTTAAGGTGGAAATCATGTGGGCAGACCTAACTAGCCAGTTACAGTCAGATCACTTTCTTTTCCATTTCTTGTGGAAAAAAAATTTTGGGGGGGAAGGGGGCTGTCATTTTTCCATCTTACAACAAACCATCTTCCTTGGCCTTAACTCTGGTTCATACAATGATCTGGTTTTCTCCATTGTGAAAAGAAGGAAGATAGAAATACAAAGGGTGTAAAGCAACCAGTCCCCCATACCCCACTGAGGTGGGCTGACTGGGAGATACCGACCTTTCCTTTCCCATAATGAACCAGAGTCTTCCTTGTGCTAGTTCATACAATGAATCAATGCATGAATATCATTTATGGCTGGCATTTCTACAATACAAGTTTGCAGGTTTTATCTCAAACCTGCTGAATCAGAATGTGCTAAAGTGAGGTTTCCATCTTTTTAAATCATGCTCACTCTCCATTTCATTTCAAGTCTGCTGCCTACTAATGACCAGAACTGTTGGTTTTGACCACAGACCTTGTCAATTACTTGGAGTTCTTGTTTTAAAGCTGGAGTTATGGGGCCTCCCTGGTGGCGCAGTGGGTTAAGCAACACACTATGAAGCAAACTGCAGCCACTGCAGCATGAGTTCGATCCCTGCTGCCGGCCAGGCGCGGGACCCACATGGTGCGGCAGACCTCTCCTGCTGCGCCCGCTGCTCCCCTCAGCAGTGTACTTCCGTCGATCTGCCTGTTCTGCTTCCTGCTCTCTGTGGTGAATCCTCTCACCCCCACCCCCACACCTCTGGCCTGTACCCCAGTGCTTGTATGCATAAATAAATAAATCTTTAAAAAAAAAATAAAGCTGGAGTTATCCTCTACAGGGAGGTTCAGTAATATACTTAACAGTGCCCAGAAATCCAATAGAAGCCTTTGTACCAAGAGAGCTATGCTAATGAAAGACCACACTGCCCCTGGTATCAGTTTTTCTGCATCAGCATTGGATGAATAACCCATGTTGTGCAAAGAGAAAGATTTCCAGAGAATCAGGGGCTGGGGGTGGGAGTGGAGTGGCAGGTTGAATTCCAAGACTGGGAGAACAGGTAACAACAGCGGCCTCTTCTTCAATCTCTGATGCAATCACCCAAACTAATCATAGCCAAATCCAAGCACCATCTCAACTCTTCAAATGACCCTTTTCACGAGTTCAAAATCTGACTCACTGGCCACGGACTCCTTCCCCTGACTCAAGAGTGGCTCTGAAAATTCCATGACTGAACACAGTTGCAAAATAAGCAAACAATATCCTAGGAGTAAGAGAGAGAGGGCTGAGACCTCTTTGCGTAATTAAAGAGCACAGATTTGCATCTAGGTTGTGCTCAAGTTAGCAATTCCATCCTGTCCTTAATATACCTGATTTCTCGCTGTGCTCTGACAACCTGGCTAAAGGCACAGCTAATAAATATTTGATCATAACATCTTTGCTGATGCATAGAAGACTCGATCCTCTAGAGTAAATCTTCTTGTTCTACGAGCCTTCTCTTTGCACCCAGAACCCTAATTCAACGCTGCAGGTCAATGGCTTTGGATGAACCTTCTAAGCATATGCAACGATTTTTCATCTGGAGGGACAAAAGCTTTTCACCAGTTAGTAATAACTGAATACCTCAGTGCATGCAAATGGTTTGCCCCCCTTCCTGACTATTTATGGGGGTAGGGGCAGGCAGTGTTTATCTCCCAACAGGATTTACAACTGTGCAGTGGGCATATGTTGAATGAATTTATGGAGCTCAAGGGGTAACATCCCTTTGCCAGGAAAGTAGTTCTTATTAAAACAAACAACTACGCATCCCATTTTCTTTTCCCTTCTCTTCTGGAATGAACACAGTTAACAAATCACTGATGCAAAAAAACCATTTTCTGGAACTGTACTTCCTTTCTAGCATCCTCTAACTTTAAAACACAAAAGCATCCTTGCTTAAAAAAAAAATCAAGTCCTGAATGAAGTTGATTTGAATTCTTTCATAGAAAGTGCAGTTCATTGAAAGCGTAACTTGATAAAAATTCCTCCTTGTTCTTTTCTACTCTAGGCCCACAGAGCTAAGTCCTAAAATCGCTCTGAATAGACAAAGGGTGTTTTATGAATGACATTCATGATTAAGATGCACGTCTTTTGTCTCACTGCCCTGGCTTTCCTTAGCTCCATGGGAAAGTTGATCTTTAACAAGAGATCCTCAATTGTCTCCCTTATTATTTTGGCTGAAGGCTCTCCCCAGAAGACTGCCCAGGAACCCAGCTGCCCGGTTTCCAGCCAGCATCTGAAGTCCTCCTCTTTGAACAAGGAAATTCAAATCATGTGCTGATGCCTTCATTCCCTGGTCCTTTTTCCCTAAGACACGTGCATTTGTGCGCGTGCACACATGCGCCCAACAGCCACCCCCCCCACACACACACACACCTGATTATATAAGTAGAATGCTGAACCTACAATAACAGTGGCTCCTGGAACACCTTATCCTGCCACACCCAACCTCGTCCAGCTAGCGGGGTCAGAAGCCATGGAAGTTTCCAAAGAAGTAGGCAGCCTAGCCATTTAGTTTGGAATGAGTGTGTGTGTGTGTGTGTGTGTGTGTGTGTGTTTTAGTCTTAAAAAAGCTAGACCAAGGTTCCTGTTACTTATGAGAAGGAGCAAAACAGCAATTTTACCTTAAGGTTCTTATGTTTGAGAACAACATAAGAACCAAAGATACTTCTTTGTAAGAAAGTGCTAATTCTGAATCATCTACATCTTTGCTTTTAAGTCTAACAACTCTAAAGAAGTTTTTCCAGCTTATATTTTTCAAAAACTACCATCCCATGCACTTAGGGGATGGGGAAGGTCATTTTAAAATCTTTAAAATGAAAGTGGTATATTTTAAAAATATCTAAAATGTTTCAGAATTTCGATACCATGTTAAATCACATTGTGGTAATTATATTGTAACAGTCCAACATTTTTGATAAAAATCTTTTGAGTAATTGTTTTCAATCTTTTGGTTTTATTGACATTCCTTGAGTTTGTGGTAGTAAATCAGTCTGTTAGTCATGAAGAATGTGTCCTTTTAAATATTTGCACACCATACAACTGATAAGGGGCTGCTTTCAAAGATCTACAAAGAGTTTACACAACTTAACAAAAACTAAGCAAACAACCCACTCAAAAAATGGGCAGAGGAGCTAAAAAGCCATTTCTCCAAAGAAGAAATGCAAATAGCCAATGCGTATATGATAAATATGTTCAACTTCACTTATCATCAGGGAAATGTAAATCAAAACCACAATGAGATACCACTTCACACCAGTAAGAATGGCCTAAATTAATAAAACTGGCAACAGTAAATGCTGGCAAGGATGTGGAGAAAAAGGAACCCTCTTACACTGCTGTCGGGAATGTAGACTGGTTCAGCCACTCTGTGAGGATTCCCAAAATACTAAAAATGGATCTACCATATGACCCAGTGATTCTACTCCTAGGAATCTATCCAAAGGACACAAAAACACTACTTCAGAAGGAAACCTGCACTTCTATGTTTATTGCATCATTATTAACAATAGCCAAGATATGGAAACAACAACAACCCAAGTGCCCCAAAACAGATGACTGGATCAATAAGATGTGGTCTGTATACACAGTGGAATACTACTCAGCCATCAAAAAGGATACACTCATGCCATTTGCAGCAACATGTGGATGGAGTTGGAAGGGATTATGCTAAATGAAATGTCAGAAGGAAAAAGATAAATGTCACATGGCTTAACTTATATGTGGAATATAGGGAAAATGAACAATGGGTCAGGAAAAAGATAAAATTGCAAGCTGATCATAGATCTGAGGCATCCAGCAGGGGAGGGAAAGTGAGAGGGGGGTAGAAACCAGGAAGGAAAGAGCACAAGGGACGATGGTGACAGTTCACAGGTGCTGTGGCTATGGGAGAACCATGGGCCAACCCCTGGGGAAAGAAACTAAATACTGTATAAAACATGAACAATGATGTAAGGTGTGGGGGCAGGATGTCTTTTATGATTATTTTTCTCTTATGCTATTCATCTTTTTTATAATGTTGTAAGTGTTGCTTATACCTTGAGAATATATTCTTTGCACTAGAGGCTGCAAACTTTATTGTTATTTTATGCTAGTTGGTATTTGTGTCTCTTCAGTAAATGGCAAGCTCTGTGGCTAATCAAATTTATTAGATTCATTTGTTCCTTGGAACTCACACTTACTCACCCTGCCTTGAGCTTTCGGATGTATTCACCTGTGTTTCCTTGTAGCTTTGTTCTTTTATTTCTTTTAAAAGATTTTATTTATTTATGCATACAAGAACTGGGGTACAGGCCAGGGTGTGAGAGGATTCACCAAAGACAGAGCAGGGAGCAGAACAGGCAAATCGACTGAAACACACTGCTGAGGGGAGCAGTGGGTGAGGCAGGAGAGGTCTGCTGCGCCATGCGGGTCCCCTCCCTGGCCAGGCATCGAACTTGTGCTGTAGTGGCTGTGGAAGCCCCACAGTGCGGTGCGCAATCCCTTGAGCCACCAGGGAGGCCCCTAGTTTTGTATATTTATATATAATATTACATATTATATATATTATATAATATGTAATATTACTATTAAAATAGAAATACTTAATATTTCTATTTGTCCCATGTCTTCATCTTCTCGTCATTATAATCTTGGTTACCTGAAGCAGGTGTTTCCTTAGGTGTCTCTAGCCCTCTTAGGAAACCCCCATGTTGTTCGAATCTTCTAACTTCATTTTGATTCATGAGCACAATGTCAGTTTCCTCAAGTGATCCCCTTCTACTGGACTAAGCTTTCCACAGTGGTAGATTAGGGGATGGTGTGATTTGTTTTACAAATGGCGCCCTCTCAGCAGCAGCCTCAGAACCAGCTCCACAAACTGAGTAACAGCAACAATCAAAAATAGAACCTTCTCGGGGCTTCCCTGGTGTCGCAAGAGGTTGAGCGCCCCACTATGGGGTTTCCGCAGCCTCTGCAGCACGAGTTCGATCCCCAGCCAGCCAGGGAGGGGACCCACATGGCGCAGCAGACTTCTCCTGCCTCATCCGCTGCTCCCCTCAGCAGTGTGTTTCAATCGATCTGCCTGTTCTGCTCCCCACTCTGTCTCTGGAGACTCCTCTTACCTCCTGCAACTCTGGCCTGTACCCCAGCTCTCAAATGCATGCATGCATGCATAAATTAATTAATTAATTAATTAATTAATTTAAAAAAAGAAACTTCTTGAAATCTGCCTCTCTATCCCCCACCCACACTTCGGGACTGCATGGTCCAGAAACAGGTGTCAGGTGTGGCTGGAGGTATGAGATAGACAGATGCCAGGGCCGGGCCGGTGGCGCTGGGAAGATGAAGAGTGAGCCTCTGGGCCCAGGAGGGACCAGACAGGAGCAGGGAGAGTGCTTGGACACTGTGGCCCAGGTGAGAGTGGCTGGTGCCAGGACAGAGGCGGCGGTAAGGGCCAGAACTAGACAGGTCTTCGCTGAGAAGCATCCGAAGCCATTACCCAGACACAGTGAGAAATAAAGAGGAACCTCAGGGCCGGTTTTTCATTCTACCACCTGTGGCAGCTCTGCTGATAAACAACATTTAGGGTGCAAAGGGAGGTGCGGAGTGAACAGGGTGTCCCTGTAAGAGGCTGAGCCCTGCGCTGGGCTCCCCTGTTTCTCCAGGAAATCACCTGAATGGCCCCTAGTCCCCAGCACGGGGGTAGGTAGGAAACTGCCCTTGAGGGACCGGGGCATCTTTCTGCTGACCGAGAGCTTCAGAATTAGATGGCGGAGCAGCAGCTGAGAGCATTTTATCTCGGAATGGGAATGTTGACTTTAAAAATAATGCAATCTCAAGTCGAGATACCCTCGGGGTTTTCAAAGAAAACTCGTGGGCTTAGCCAGCAGAAGAAGGCAATTTTCCCATTGCTGGGTGTTTTCTAGTCTCCTGGGTGGCTCCAGAGTCTTAATGCACAAATATGCCTTTGAAGACGGAGGAGCATTCAGCGCGGCTGGTTTTTGTGGCCCTGGAGGAGAACGCTTTTTTTTTTTTCTTACAACATCCTAGGAAATTCCAGTTTTCCCCTGTAGGAGCAACAGTAGGATAATTAAGAAATAATTCTAGCAACCCCCTCCCAATTACATTTGAGATGAGGTAACGCTTTTAGAGAGAGGTCAAAACACCTATTTGGAAAACAAAAAATGCTGCTTCTGTTCCTTTGCCCAGATCCGGGGTCTGCCCATTATTTTTCCTTTTTAGTTCTTTTTTAAAATTTATATATCTGTTACATCATTGTTCATTATTTTTCTATCGAGTCTTAATGCCGAGCTCAGAAGGCTGAAAATAAACACACCCCAAAACCGTAGAAGGCACCAGCCCAGCCTCATCCCGGCTCCGCAGACCACCTACCTTGATCAGTGAGGTGCTCAGATCTTTATGCCCCCCTTCATCTCAATTCAAGAGGTCCCAAATGCAGTTGCTTGGGGTGCTGCCTTCACTACTGGGGAGTGGGCTTCCACAACCAGAAGAAGGGGCTAGCACTTTGCTCCTACCCATCAATCTTTACTCCTGGCTCCCTACAGGCTGGCTCAGCTGGCTCCTAGCCTGGCGTAGAAGCTTCCTTTGGACTATGAAAAGCCATTTGCTGACCCGAAGTGGTGAGCCAGACCCCCAAGTCCTGGCAGATACTGGGACGCAGTCCACATAATCACTGCTGTGGCCAGTGGGCTCCCCCTTTCCCACACACCCACCCTTTCCATGGGTGCTGGCAAATTCCTGCATCAAACGTCTGCCGTGGAAAATCCATGCAACTCCGAGGTCTGGCGGGCCACTTGGTGTCCCGGAGCAATGCACACTCTCTTATTCTTCCTTCAGGAAGCCAGTGCTACCTAAAACCCACCTGGCCCCATATTCCCATTATATTTACAGATGTTTGTTGAGTGGCTAACAGAGTACACTTACAGCCAAGTGGAAATTTCTTTTAAGTTACCCCTTACACTGTTCCTGCCATTGACCACTGTGCTTTATCTGAGAGGTGTTAAATCTCTTCCCCTGATGAAAGAAGCAGCATGGCTAAAAATAGAGCAATTTGCCTCTGAGGTTAAATTTTCTACCCTGCCACTTGCCACCTGTCACTCACTGAGTCAGGTCCTGTCAGTCCCTGCAGGCCCAGGCCAACCGGGGACCTGATGCCTGACGTCGGCACAGGGGCCGCGTACTCCCCCCCACCTTAAATTCAAGAGAAACGCACCAAGGACTCAGACAGACGTCATGAGTTCCTCTGAAGAAGCCAGGAGCAAGGCTACACGTTAAGATTTAGAGCAGCAAGCATCTCCAGACACAGAGGTGACCGCACAAGGACAGTGTCCTGGGGGCTTCTGCAGTTGGCCATGGGCAATAGGAGGGGCTGTGGCGCTGGGGACTCCTGTCACTTCCTGGGCAAGGGTTGCCTTCAGGTGGCTGGCAGGTGGCAGGGACGCAGTGCATCGTCTGTGAGACCTCACACTGGCTGCCCCAGCCTCATCCAAGCCCTCTCCCTTCAGTGGGGGAGAAGGAGCAGAGCCTTTCGTGGGCCTTTCACAAATCTTCCTACTCACCCTCCAGGGCCTCTCACCAGGTAGGTATTCTACATGAGGGCTAGTCACTAAAGTCATAGGAGCAAGTGCAAAATGGGTCTCGGCCCTCTGCAAAAGCCTTGCCAATGAGTATCATCTCATTCTGCAAGGGGAAGCGTGGCCGGCCGGTGGTGATGCAGGGTGGGACTAGGAGCTGTCAGACTCTGGGGCCCTGCCCTAGCCACTGGGCACCAGGCAGTGCAGTAACTTCTCTGCAGCTCCTCCTGGCATCGCTCTGTGCAGAGAAAGGGCTGGGGTGGACGGAGGCAGCTGGCCGGGGGCTTCTGGTGGCAGGATGCCCCGTCTGCAATCCCCCGTCGCTGCCACTGCAAACCCTCCCTCCCCAGCTGCCAGGTGAAATCCCTGCTGTGCTCCCCCAAGGCGTGTGGTGGAGAGCAGCTCCTAAACTAGGGTGAGACTGGATGCCCCTGGCATCCGCTACTTTCTCCTGTTAGCATCTTCCGGTTAGAGCGCGAGGCCCCGTCTTGCTGGGCATCTATGACCTGGTCACTCACACAGCTGCTGAAAGCCAGCGGGATGACTAGATGCATATTCCCACTCTTAGGGTCCATGGAAGAGAACCAGCTCACCCACGTGTCCCCAGCACAAACCAAATCCTGAGCGACTTGAACGTCACAGCCAGAGCAGTCAGCTGAAGCCTCCCCAATTGCTCAGCCTGGGGGGATTTCTCTCTTGCCCAAGAGCAGAATGTTCTCCACCAAAGAGGAAATGAGCTCACAGTTTTGTAGACTGGAATCAACACCTCTGTGATCACTCTTCTGGAACCCAGCTGGGGCCCAACCCTGCACAAAGGCCCCTCAGAGGGAGACCCTGAGTACATGAGTAAGCAAAAGGTGGGAGCCTGTCTCAGGGGCAAGGCAGCCCTGGGGCACAGCATCTCCTGGGGTGATGGGTGTTTGGGAACCGGACCGCAGCTGCTGGCCGGAGCTTCTGACTCACGCAGGGCAGCTGAGCTGGCAGGGATTTTGCAAGAGTGAGAGAGAAGCCCCTCTGGATCTGACCTCACCCTCCGCCAGGCAGCTCACAGCTGTGTGTCCCGGAGGATGAGGCTGTGCAGGAATGCGCAGAATGTGACTGTGTATCCTCGTGCGCGGCCTTGATCCTGAGCCGCGTTTGGGAGTCTGAAGTGCACTTTGGTGTAGATTAAAAAAAACAATTGTTTTGGCTAGGGGGATGTCTTCTGGCCATCTCCCCCCCTGGTGCTGAAGACCTGGGGATCTGTCTCCGGGGCTTAGTCCCAGTGCCATGTTAGTGGAGGGCCTCCCAGGCACCCACCAGCTACTCAGAAGCCAATGCCCTCCTCGTACTTGACTCTAACAGCCTGAATACAGGACTCCTGTTCCTCAAACCTGGCCCCCGGCTGGCAATCCTCCCACCTGATGTTTACATTCCATCATGTCTTCTTGCCATTCCTGTCTCAAGGCTCGGGTCACTGTTTCCTCCTCTCCCTTCTGCCCAGTGTTTATTATCTACTGGCCATGCGTTTCTCTAAGGGACACATGACAGGGGCCCGGCTCTCTCGATCTGGTAACGTAGATGAAGATTTGAACCACAGTCATAAAAAAGCCAAAGCAATGTTGAAAGAGAAGAAATGGGAGAATTCGCCCTTCCCAATTTCAAATCTTTCACAAAGAACGATGATGACGATGAACGCTGGAATGGAATTGAGGGGTCAGAAACACGTGTGTCGTGGGCCTCCCAGGTGGTGCAAGGGGTTAGGGTGCAGCACTGTGAGGCATTCACAGCCACTGCAGCACCATCCCCGGCCAGGGAGGGGACCCACAGGGCGCAGCAGACCTCTCCTGTCTCCCCGCTGCTCCCCTCTGCAGTGTATTTCAGTAAATCTGCCTGTTCTGCTCCCCGCTCTGTCTCTGTCTCTCACTACCCCCCTGCAATTCTGGCCCGTACCCCGGTTCTTGTATGCATAAATAAATAAATCTTTAAAAAAAGAACAAGAAATATGTGTGTCCTTTCACACGCACTTGATTTTGACAAAAGTGCTGAGGTAATTCAATGGGAGGAAGGACCATCTTTTCAACAAATGGTGCTGGAACAATGGAGAACCACGTGCAAAGGAACAGAATGGGATCTCCATCTCACACCACCTATGAAAATTGTCCCCCTGAGGGGTTTCCCTGGTGGCGCAAGAGGTTAAGCACAGTACTGTGAAGCTATCCGCAGCCTGAGTTCGATCCCCAGGCAGGGAGGGGACCCACTCCGCGCAGCAGACCTCTCCTGTCTGCCCCCTGCTCCCCTCAGCAGTGTGTTTCAGTAGATCCGCCTGTTCTGTTACCCACTCTGTCTCTGGTGAATCTCCTGATCCCCACACCTCTGGCCTGTACCCCAGTTTGTATGCACAAATAAATAAATCTTTAAAGAAAAAATTGACAACCCCCCCCCGAAATCAAGGGCCTTCAGGCAAGAGCTATAATAACTAAGAGCCAGTACAACTACTGGGGGAAATGTGAAAGAGCGTTGTTGACCTTGGAACAGGCAACACTACAGAGCAATCAAAGAAAAAATAAAATGGACTTAAAATCTTTATATTTTCTGGGGGCCTCCCTGCTGGCGCAGCTGGTTGAGTGCAGCACTGTGTAGCATCTTCAGCACAGCAACGCGAGTTCGATCCCAGCCATGGAAGGAACCCATAGGGCGCAGCAGACCTCTCCTGCCTTGCCCACTGATCCCCTCAGCAGTGTGTTTCAGTCCATCTGCCTGTTCTGCTCCCCACTCTGTCTCTGGTGAATCCTCTCACCTCCTGCAACTCTGGCCTGTACCCCAGCTCTTGTAAGCACAAATAAATAAATCTTTAAAAAACAAACACACTAAAAAAATCTTTATATTTTCTGCTCTTTGGATACTCAAAAGACTGAAAGGAAAAACTACAGCACAGGAAGAATTTTTGCAGTTCCTGTGACTGATAATGGTCCAGTATCCAGAATATACAAGTTCAAGGATAAAAAAAAAAACTCAACACCAGCCTTATTTTAAAATGAGAAAAAGTTTTTGAATCGGTATTTACCTAAAGAAGAAAAGTGGATCACAAGCAGATGAAAAGATGGGGAATGTAAATCAAGGTTATAATGAGATATTTCTTCATACCCACTGGGGAAACTGCTATTAAAAAAAAAAAAAAGCAGAAGATAACAAGTGATGGCAAGAATGTGGAGAAACTGGGCCACTTCTGCTTTGTTGGTGGGGTGTTTAAAGGGACAGCTCCTTTGTAAAACAACTTGGCACTTCCTGAAAAAGTTAAATATTGAGTTACCACATGACCCGACAGTAACACCCCTTGAAAGAAATGAAAACAGGGCCTCCCTGGTGGCGCAGTGGGTTAAGCAACACACTGTGAAGCAAACCGCAGCCCCTGCAGCACGAGTTCGATCCCTGCTGCCGGCCAGGGAGGGGACCCACATGGTGCGGCAGACCTCTCCTGCTGTGCCCGCTGCTCCCCTCAGCAGTGTACTTCTGTTGATCTGCCTGTTCTGCTCCCTGCTCTCTGTGGTGAACCCTCTCACCTCCCCCCACACCTCTGGCCTGTACCCCAGTGCTTGTATGCATAAATAAATAAATCTTTAAAAAAAAAAAGAAAGAAATGAAAACACGTCCTCATTAAGACTCGTGCATGCATGTTCATAGAAATAATATTCCTCATAGCCAGGAAGTGGAAACAGGCCAAATGACCATTAGCTGGGGTCTGGATAAACAAAATGTAGTATGGAGAGGAATACTACTCAGTCATAAAAAGGAATGAAATTCTGCTAAATGTCACAATATGGACACACTGAAAACATACTGAGTGACAGAATCAGGCAAGAAAGACTGAATGGTGCATGACTGTACTGATGTGCAATACCAGAACAGGCCAACCCATGGAGAGAAAAGCAAAGGAGCTCATGAGATGAACTTAATGTTTTGCGGGTTGGGGAAGCAGTGATGAAAGTGTTCTGAAATTGACAGTGGTGACGGTTGTACAGTTCTACGAATATGCTAAAAATCACTGCATTGCTTAACTTTAAAGGATTAATTTTAGGGTCCATGAACTGTAAGTCAATCAAAAGGTTTTTTTAAAAGATTTATTTTTATAGTTATGCACAGAAGAACTGGGGTGTATACAGGCCAGAGGTGCGGGGGCTGAGAGGCTTCAGAAATACACCACTGAGGGGAGCAGTGGGCCAGGCAGGAGAGGTCTGCTGCACCCTGTGGGTCAGCTCCCTGGCCTGGGGTCAAACTCATGCAGCAGAGACTGGTGATAGCTTGATAGTGCTGAGACTAACCCCCTGCACCACCAGGGAGGCCCTCAATCAAAAGTTTTAAATAGCGATGAATGATACAAAAGATAAATAATAAATCAGAAAATGAGGAAAGAAAAGTTGGAAACCAGGAAATAGTGAGCTGCAAGTCTTGCTGGTTTATTCCCCCCAAATCTGACCTCAACTCCCCTTCTATTGGTTACACTTAGTCTCTTTGCCGCCTAAGCCCCCAACCCCCTCGTGGGGCAGCCCTCAGACTGTCTTCATAAATTGGATTCAGTCCCAGGTGGGTCTGAAATTTCCTGACAGCCACTCCTCATGGCCCACTCCTATTTTCCAACTCACCGTGAACTCATCCTCCCGATTTCCTGCCACTCCCCAGCTCACCCCACCCACTCCAGCTGCCTCAGTGGCTCGCCACACATAAGCTCCAGAGTGTCCTTCTGTCTTGCTCACGCAGACACTCCTACCTGTCCTTTGCTTCTCTGTCAAGCCCAGCCAACCCCATTTCTCACAGCCAAGGCCAAGCTCCCTCTTCCCCACGAGGCTGGAGCCCCAGCACGCAGGAGCACCCCACCTCCCAGTCCTGCTGGCGGCTGAGGCTGTAGGGGCCCGCAGGTGCCAAGTCAGCGGGCCAGACCCTCACACCTCCAGTCCCACTGCTTGCGGCTGCTGCCCACGCCCTCTAACTCGCAAAGTCTTCACAACTTGTGAGCTCCCTGCACACTCTGGGGGCTTCGTCTCCATCTGAACTGTGTGTCAGCCAATACCACATGGCCTTGCTGCAGGAAAAGGGCTTGACACCCACCAGCTGACTTTCTGGGGGTCCCTGGTGGCCTGGGCCCCAAGCGAGCTGGCTGCTGTGGGGCGTGGGCCCTGAGGTGGGGCTGGCCGGCCTCGAGCCTCAGCGGGGCTGGTCACCCGCTCTGTGTCTGTGCCTAAGTGACGGACCGTCTCTGCGTCTCTGCTCAGGCCGTGAAATCCGAATCGCTCCCACCTTAGAGGTCTCCGAAGCAGATGACATGAAACGGGGCTTGGAAAGTGGGGACACATGAGAATCACTCAGCAAATGTTAGTTGTTCCTACGTAGTTCTTGCTATTAACCGTCTATTACTTGCTATTAGCCAAGACCGAGTTCCCTTAGCTTCAGAGCCAGGAGTTTAATCTGACCACGGGTGCCAGCTCAGAGGAAACCAAACAGTTTATTTAGAAGGAGAAATCGTTTCCTGACACGGGCATGCTTATTGCTATTCTTAGCGTGCTCTGGCCAGGAGTGCATACCTGAGATGCAGGGATGTGGAAGGGTGTGGCTTTGGGTGGGGTGCATTTCCAGACTGTGATAGACCGGGGACCCCTGACTCATCCCAGAACCACCTGGATGGCCATGAGAACGCCACAGTCACCAGACAGGCGCCCTGCCTACGGCTGGCTACCAGCGGGTCGTTTGCCTTGCCTAACTCACAGTCACTCAATAAATATTTGTTAAATAAATGGGAGCCTGGGGCAAGTGGGTTTAATGTCATCTATTCCTTGCTCCTTTCCTTTCCTCTAGATTCCAGAAAGACCCACTCCCTCCTCTGGCCGGGGTATGATTCACTGGACACCGCTCTGCTCATATCGCTTGTTTTATTCTCCTGGATGGAGACACCATGAAGAATTTCGGGAAACGTTCTGTTCTCATCTGTCACGCGTTCACCTGTTGTTCCCCAGTGAGGCCCGCTTCCCGCTTGCCCTGTGCATTCTATGTAACTGACATCCCCCCCACCCAAACGGAACAATGGCCATTATTACCCGCTCAGAGATTCGCTCCACACCCCAGTGCCAGCAGCTTGTGCCCCTGGACAGAGGTCGGGAGCACATCTTCCTCCGGAAGTGTGATCATCCTCTGGTAGGTTTGTTGTTTGGGGTGTTTTTACCCCTGCATGAAATTTAGTGTTGCCTGAGCCATTTCAGTCTTCAGCTCCTCAGAAAACTAGGTGCTGGTTTCCCTTGAAGGACAAAGCCGTTCAGCTGAGCAAATCCCAAAGGTACCCCTGCCTACCCCTCTTTTGTCGGGGCTCAAGGGAAAGCTTGCCAGCCTGGCCCCCCAAAAGCATGCTGGCTGGTGGGTTCAGGGGAGTCATGGAAGGAAGCGGCCACCTCATTTTCCTGCCTCGCAGGAGGTTGGCAAAATTCCAGGTGACCTGACTGTCTCACAGCCCTCGGATAAAATGCCCCATCATTTTCTTTCCCCAGAAAGACTTCCCCGTAGGGAGAAGATTCAAAATTCCATTCAAGAGTTGCTTTCTCTCTTGTCCATCCCTGTGGGCTCCTTAACTCGGTCACTGTCCACTTGTTTGGAGGTGTCTCCACCCCATCCTCACCCCGCCCCATCTTTCAATCCTCCGCCACAAGCCTCTCTGGATGGGTGTTCCCTGGCGAGGTCTCGGGTGGCAGAACAGCAGGGTTTCCTGGAGAACCTTCCAGGATCTTAGGGGATTCCTGAAGTGAGTTTCCCCAGGGAAGTCAAGGTATTATTCTTTCTCTGTTCGTCCTCCCCCGTCATATTTCCACAAGTTGTAACCTGGCATGCCGGGTTCTTAGGAGCCAGAAATATGACAGCTATTCCGATAAGCCAGTGGAATTCAAGGCACAGGCCCAGGCCCTGCTGGTAAGACTTCAGAGCACACGTTTCTGTTCAACTTGTCGCTCTGAGTGTGCAGCTGAGTTCCCGGTTAGCTCCGGGCTGCAGAGAAGCCGCTGAGAACCTGGAGCCTCTTTGGGGAATGAATCAAAAATCCCATTCAAAGTACATTTCACTCTTAAAGGGGTGCTGCGCCAAGGGTTGGACAGGAAGGACTTTTCGCATGTTGGTAAGTTTTGTTTCACATGTAAAGCGCTTGAAGTAGGTTCCCCTTTAACTGCAAATTTCGGCGTGATTTTTGTTGTTTCTGTTTGTGGCCATATCCTGTAGTGAAAAGAGCTAGGGGTTTGGGTTAGATCCGCTTTGAACCCCAGTTTCGGTATATTCTGAAGATAACAGTGTGTCATGTAAGGCGCTGCAGTGACTGAATGAGGGGACTGTGACCTCTGGAGCCTTGGAGGGGATAATGATGGGGGAGTGGTGTCCACCCATGTTCTGGGGTCTCTGAGTGTCTGCTATGGAGTTACTCATTGCAGAGGCCAGAGGGGAAGGGCTGTATATCCGTTCTCAGCTGGGGTTCCGTTCTATTCCAGGTGCCCCAAGTGAGTCTCCCCGGGCTTGGAGACTTTTTAGACATGCGCTTTTCTGTACTCAGTGCTATTTTGGATCTCAAAGGTCAGTGTGATCGAACGACCTCCCCACCAAGGCCCAGTCAGACCTGATCTCCACTTCAGAGGAGCCTCAAGTCCGATTCTTAGCAACTCCCAAAGACCCAAGGCCCCCGAAACTGGCAGGAGTTCAGGGGAACTCTCAGGGAAATTTGTTCAGCATGTGATTAATCCTGAGTGAACGGGTCCTGGAAAGCTCGTGCGCATTTGCAGCAAGCAGCAGCCTGCAGGAATTTCACAAAACAAACTACCCAACAGAGAGGCCCTGAAGGACGTGTTTTGGATGAAAGTTCAGCAGAAGGGTGGAGCCTGACATGGAGGAAAAAGCGCCAGATGTGGGGGGACCACAGGGCTCTGAATCCCCTAACACTCAGAGGCAACCTGTCCGAATTATAAAACTGAACCAGATGAAAACACTAAGACGAGAGAAGCCCAGTAGGGCGGAAGAGAACAAAATTCATCACCATAATTACCCCAACCCAGCTCCCCAAGAAAAGCTGACAATAGCTCAGTTCAATGAAGCTATTCATCCATATTCAAGCTGCCCGACTCATTATCCTCAGACAAAACCCCTCCAGGGCCCCAGCTCCTCACCACAGCCCAGCGACTCTGCCTCACTCGCAGCCAGCCCCCCACACCTCCAATCGGTGGGGGCTGCTGCTTCTTTCCTTAATGGGGCTCTTCTAGGACCCACGTGACTGTTTTCTCAAAGTTTACCACACCCCTGCCCTAGCAGATCCGGGAACTGGCTTAGTCTTCTGACAGCTGCTCCTTCTGGGAGAAAGCAGGGGCTGTTACCCCGCGGCCTGGGTGGGCAGCAGCAGGGTTGGGGTCTGGGGGTAGGGGGAGGGGGAGGGACACTCTCCCACACCTTGGGCCCCAAATGTCTGGTCTGAGAGGAAATGCGGCTAGAACACCAGGCCATGCACATGGCCGGGCAAGGAGAAGTTCCAAAGATAGGAGCCCCACAAATAGCCGCGGGCCTAGGAAGAGTCTCCGGGAAGCAGACAGCCCAGCCCGTGGACACCCTGTATCATTTCCCCAGGCTGGGTATTTTGGTCTTTGCGGGGAATTATACAAGGTTAGTCCACACCTCCCTCGAACCACTCCCAACCACTCCCTCCGGGGAGTCCTCCCTAGCACGCACGCTCTCCACCCTCAGTCTGGAAAATGTCTAAGAGTTTACCTTTCAGGGGCACCTGCTCAGCCACTTTCACCTCCAAAGATCACTACTTAGCTTGGGATTCCTTCACCCGCCAGGCACACCTCACACCTCCTAGCAGCCTGCACTTGGTGCTTTGCAGTTAGTTACTGCGTTTGTATTTTTATTTGTTTGCTTGTTTTACAAATTTCCTGGAGGGGTGGGGGCTCAGCACTCTGGGGCCTCTGCCCCACCAGCTGAGAGGGTGGCTAGCATTTCTTAGCCATAAAGTACTTTCAAATTAAGGCAGAGACTTCTTTCCCAAGACATAATGCTACTACACTTACTGGGCTGCATTATGGTATAAGCATAATTTCACATGCACTGCGAAAACAAAACAATCAGTGTCCCTTACTTTACAGTGGCACTGGGATATCGTGATACTGGCACTGGGATATCGTGATACTGGCTTACAGCGGCCACCTAGCACCAACCCGCACCATCTCCACACGGGGCTGCGTTTAGGGAACAACCACGTGCCGGCATTTGTTTTAGCCCAGGCGGTGGACACAAGACAGAGCTGTGCCCTTGGGAGCTTATTCTATTGCGGAGTCATAAAAAATCAAAACCCGAAAAATAAAATATTGACAGATGTCCAGGGAGACCACCAGCATAGCGGGCAGGGCGGGAGGCTGCAGAAGGGAGGGGGCGGGAAGGGGTGGGCGTGGTGTTTATGAGGGGGCGGCCCTGCCTCCATCAAGGCTCCAGCCGCTGAAGCATGTGGAGTGTCCAGCACGCACAAGACCCCAGACCAACTCAGACTTCAGGGTTCACACTCCCCACTCCTTCTGTAACAGGGTGGTCCCAGGAGAGGGGGGAGGCTCCCCACTTCAGCCCTTGCACACACACCATCCTGTCTACAATCCTCTCCATAGATGGGGTTCCTGAGTGCGCCCAAGATGGGGCAGAGGCAGACTACCCCCCCCCAGCCCCCCTGAACGCGGGCATTCCCTGGGCGGACTTCTGAGGCTTCTGGCCCTCCTGAAGCCGGGACAGCAGGGCGCAGCCAGGGGAAGAGGGCTGCCCGCTGTCCTTCCAGCCTGGCCCCTGGGGCGAGCAAGCGAGCAGGGGCAGCAGGAGGTGGCTGACCCCGAGGGATGCTCTTTTGCCCCCTCCCTGCTGCCTGTGGATTCGGGGGCTCTTCCTGGCACCCCTCTCAGCTGATTCCTCTGGACTTGGCACCGGCCAAGCCGGTCTCCCCTCCCTCCTCCCGGGTGCTCTGACGGGCTCCGGAGCTCACACACTCCCAGCTCCGCTCGGCGCTCCTGGGCCACTTCAAACAGCAGGCCCGGCATTCCAGCAAGTCGGGGCTCCCGAGTACCCCCCAGAGGGAGCCACTCTGCTGGGTCTTACCTCCTTCTGCGCGGAGCCAGAGCGAGGCGCTCGCCACAACGAAAAGCAGCGCTGGCACCTTCCACATCTTCCGGCGGACTTGTCTTTGAGGCGGGGGCTGGTTTCAGGCCTGGGGAAGAGTAAAAACTTTGCCCCACAGGCCTTCCCTGGCAGAGCTGGCGAAGGGTGGGGGGGGGGGGCTGGAATGCGGGGCGCAAAAGAACGAAATTCCCGGCACAGGAAAGCTGCCAAGCTCCCTTCGCCCCAGCAGCTGGAGGAGCTAACTTGGCAGCTGGGAGCTTGGGGAGCGACTGGAGCTAGATCACTGCCTGCGAGGGCGGGAGCCGCAAGGTGGTCTCAGTCGGGCCGCTGGGACCGCCCTCCGCCGCTGTTTGGCCAGCGCCGAGCAGCGATGACCTCAGGCCAGGTTTAAAGTTACAGGGCCGCGGCTGCGGAGGCCGCCAGGGGAGCCCTGGCGAAATTGGCTTTTCTCCTGCTCCCCAGCAGGAGGGAAAGGAGGCGCGGGCAATAAGCAGTTTGTGTTTTTCTAATTTTTAAGCTTGATTTATTATTGTTTTCGAGAGTTAGGCTGAAGCCGAGATTTTTCGAGTTAAGAGACATAAACTGTTCCTTGTGTGGCTCCACCCTCGAGCCAAGGGCCCGTTCTTGTAAATCTTGAATCTGATGACAGGGAGGAAAGCGGAGGTCCTCACGTCGGGGGGCCGGCGGCAGCGCAAGCCGCCAACTGCGACCTTGTCCTGGGGACCCCTCTGGCCGCTCTCCTGGCGGGAGGTCCCGGCGGGGGATCCGCAGACCAGAGACTCTGGCAATTTGGGGTGAGGGGACGATCAAAGGATGAGCCAGAGATCTACTTCTCCTAGGTGTGGATAAGCGCTGGGCGGCCAGGGCCCCAAAGATGGACAGAGGGTCCCGGACGGGCTCCGTGGGATGAGGCGCTCCCCAGGGACATCGGAAGACCCCTGGCCCCCAAACATGGGTCCGCTTCCAACTCCGCTCATGCCCTCTATTTCTGGGGTTCGGTTCCCTAATCCCTACTTTGCAGGTTTGAGCCATCTGCCCTGAGGGCAGGGACCAGATATTAGTGCGGGAAGAGCCTTTATATTTTTACCTGATTTCCATCCCATCTGTTAGGATCTAAAACAAAAGCTTTTTCTTTCTTTTTTCTTTTTGAACATTTAGTTTTTATGCACACAAGAGCTGGGGTACAGGCAGAGGTGCTGGGGGTGGTGGTGACAGGATTCACCAGAGACAGAGCGGGGAGCAGAACAGGCGGATCTACTGAAACACACTGCTGAGGGGAGCAGTGGGCGAGGCAGGAGAGGTCTGCTGTGCCCTGTGGTCTCCTCCCAGGCCAGGGACCTAACTCGGGCTGCAGTGGCTGTTGACAGCTTCATAGCGTGGTGCTTAACACCTTGTGCTCCCAGGGAGGCTCTAAAACAAAAGCTTTTCAAGAAGAGGGGTGGACAGGTGCTCCCAGCCCAGGTTCCAAATACCACAAATTCCTTTTAGCAAAAAAAAAAAAAAAAAAAAAAAAAAAGAAGAGGAAGGNGTTCCAAATACCACAAATTCCTTTTAGCAAAAAAAAAAAAAAAAAAAAAAAAAAGAAGTGGAAGGTGAACACTCCTTCCTGCTGCCATCAAATTAGTAGTTGTCAATCCCTGCGCTGGACCCTGACCCCAAGTGAGCTTTATCGGAAGAATGGGGTGGGGAGAAAGCTCAGCAGGCTCAGGTGCCCCCAGGGGTTCCAGTCCCAACTAGGGCCACGTAATGCTTTGGGAAGGCTGGTGTTCCTCCCCCAGCCCCCATCCCAAACTTGCCTGCGAGGCATGAGGCACGCCCTGCCCCCTTCCTGCCTTCTCAAACAGCAGTTGCCCTTGAGTCACTGGGGCCTCTTTAAGGTGCAGGGGCTGACCTGGGGACTGGGGTGGGGAAATCATCATCCCCAAGGATCTGATGACTTGCCCTAGGGCCGCTAGGGGAGCTGACCCGGAAGTGAGGGGAGGAAGGGACCCCAGGAGTCTAGAGGTTGGAAATCTGGGATTGGAGAAGCCGGTCTAAAGTGCTCATGTTGCTAGTGCATTTAGACTCCAAATACCCCTCACGTTTGTTGACAGACTAAGGGGGATGTACCGCATCTACCCATCCGGCCTACTGGATGGTAAATAAATGCAAATCTGCTTCCAAAGAAAGGAAGGCAAAAAGGAAGAAGCAGGGAAAGAAGGAAGGAAAAGATGGCCCACTGGCTTTTGGAAAAGGCAATGAGATGTAGCCCAGGTGGGTGAGATTGGGTTGCGTGCAGCTAATTTAGCGGGGCGTTCGGAGCAGGTTGTCTTTCAAGGAGATTCTCCTCTATTTCCTTTCCCAGCCTCCCCTCCTGTTTCTCACCGAGTCCTGCAGTGCTCACCTGTGGCCAGGTGTGCCCACCTAACGCTCACTCAGCTGGCCCAGCCTCTAGGGCAGAGGTTCTTAATGTGGACCCAATGGAACCGGTCCCTTTAGAACGTCCAGCATAAGGGCCTCGTCATCAGCTCATCCTCCGCTGCTCCAGCCCTCACGTTGGGCCTTATTCCTAAGAGCCTGCCTGATGTCAGACCTGCTTTCGAGCCTAAGATTCCGAGAAAACTGGATTTCCCCAGCTCTCCCCGCAACTGGTGTGCCCTGGGCCCCACTTGGAGGCTGGCTCCTGTCCTCCAAATAGAGAGCACAGTGGATTTCTGATCCACTGGGGTGCTCCTATGTTCCAGAACCCCCATTACTCTTCCAGGGGACTCCCTATGCAGGCTGTCACCTCCTATTGTTAGGGGGAAAGACCCTCCTGAATGGATTATACAAATAGGTTATGGACTTCGACCCCCATTCCAGACCTACAAGATCCAAGGACTACAAACCCCATAAGGTCATTATCGAAGAGCAGATCACTGGGACCTGAGAGTGGAGTTGAGCAGCCAGGCTGAATATAAAAGCAGACATGTGGGCCTTGGGGGGCCCTTTTTTCCTTGGGAGTCAGCTCTCAGTGCACCGTTGGGTTCCAGCTCCGAGGAACTGGTAGGATATTTACAGATCTGCATCCCTCTCTTCCCCTTGTGTTATTCACTATGCTATTTCTCCTTCCCTTGTAAATAAAACCCTTTATTAACCTTTGTTGTGTGTGCCTGCAGTTGGGGCATTATAAGTGCCGTTCGAGCGCGCGGGTGAGGACCCAGTCAGGCAAACCCATTTTATATTAGGGTTGCCCTGTAACACTATCATCAAACTCTCCTGCCCCATTCTGGTGGGCTGTACGCCATTTTGCCTGAGGACCCCCTAAAAGAATATTGCAAAACTAGGTGCCAACTATTTTTTATCATTGAGTTAAAAATCAGTATACGGGGCCTTCCTGGTGGTGCAGCGGGTTGAGAGCTGCACTGTGAAGCATCAGCTACACGGCAATGTGAGTTTGATCCCCGGCCAGGGAGGGAACCCACATGGCGCAGCAGACCTCTCCTGCCTCGCCCACTGCTCCCCTTGGCAGTATATTTCAGTTCATCTTCCTGTTCTGGTCCCTGCTCTGTCTCTGGTGAATCCACTCACCAATCGCATTTCTGGCCTATACCCCAGCTCTTATATGCATAAGTAAAATAAATCTTTAAGAAAGGAAAACAAAGTGCATTAAATACAATCAGTGTAGGGTTAGAGATATCAGGTCTTTCCACCCTCCCACCATGGATGATGGACACCTGTGATGCTACGAGCATTCCAGGGTGGGCATGCGCAGGTGGGCACATCTGAGTTGGACACGGGCTTAAATGGGTGGCGTCATGAGGGCACCAGGACTGACCAGCAGGACCAACAGTACTGACCAACGTGAGCAGCAGTGAGAACGAATGAGCAACAGCAGTAGAAAGCAGCTGAGAGGGTGAAATGCACCGGGGGCTGGGAGGCCTGCCAGCCTCCTGGCCCCCCGGCCCCCCTGCCTGCCATGTACCTGATGCCACCTCTGATGTAGAGAACAATAAAAGCATAAAAAACCACCAAGGGCTCCAAGACTCCTTTCCGTTACCCCCGTCTGCTAAGAACCATCTCGAACCTGCCCAGTGCCACCTTTCCTGCCGCTACAATCAGTATATGTTCAACTAGAGGGAGAACATATTAAATACATCATTAAGAAGAATCCTGACAGGAGTTGATAAAACTGAATATGCATATTGACCATGAAAAGATGTACCCAAAATGTCATTTGTGAACTTTAATCTCCATATATTGACTTGTTTTGATACATTTGGAAAACTTTCCAGTTGCACTTAAAAGTCTCTAATTTTTTTAATTTTAAGAATATACCTTCAGTAAAGAAAATGTGCAAACGGGAAAGTAGAAAAATGATCATATTCCCAGACTTCCTTGTATGCCAGTTTGCAACTTTTTCTGTTGACATAACTTCAAATTTACACAAAACTTGGGTGCCTGGTTCAAGAAGCCCCCTGTGCCCTGCACCAGGCTCGCCGTTCAGCTTCCGTCTGAGTAATCTCCATGTCGATGCCCATTTGCTTCTTGGTTTTGTTCTGAATCACTTGAGAGTAAGGGAGAGTCTATGTCCTTGGGTGTGAATCTCCCAAGAACAAACGCGTCCTCTTAGTTAGCCATGGCAGGATTCAAAAATCACAAAATTTCATGTTGAAACAACACTTTGTTGAACCCATGATCTATATTTAAATTTCAACCACCGTACCAATAATGTCCTTTATAGATTTCCCTCCAGAATTGAATCCAAACCCCATACATCAAATTTTTCTGCTTTTCCCAGATCAAGAACTTCTGCTTTAACCTTTCTTGCGTGAGCTTGAAGCTTTGGGAGACTGCAGGCTAGTTTTTTTTTTTTTTAAAGATTTACTTATTTATGCATACAAGAACTAGGGTACAGGCCAGAGATGTGGGGGTGGGTGGGTGAGAGGATTCACCAGAGACAGAGTGAGGAACAGAACAGGTAGATTAGATTAGCTGAAATCCACTGCTGAGGGGAGCAGCAGGCGAGGCAGGAGAGGTCTGCTGCCCCATGTGGGTCCCCTCCCTGGTGGGGAATCGAACTCGTGATGCAGATGCTCCATAGTGCGGTGCTTCACCCCTTGCACCAGCAGGGAGGCCCCAGGCTACTGGTTTTATAAAATCTTTGGGCTGGCTTGGTCTGACCTTCCTGCGTGGCTCAGCTCAGGTGGCAACTTTGGCGTGAGCAGCCATGCAGCCTCTGCTTTGGGTTCCCAGCAGTCTGAGCGTTCACCCCACCCTGGGTAAGGGTGTTCCCATCCTGAATCCAGAACACTCCAAAGTGAGCCAAACTCCACCTTTAACATCTGGACACCAAACATGGAAAGACAATTGTCTCGCAACCATCCCAGACTGGGTAGGAGGTTCATCACCGGTTCAAGCATCACCACCGGTTCTTTGTCTTCGCTGCCGTCACGCTGTCCCTCACACTCCGCCGCACCACACCCCCAGGGTGCTCTCACTCTCAGGATTGGCGATTCTATGCTCTTTGGGGGTCATCACCCAATCCCCAGGGTACTCTCTGCTGTCACTCCAACACTCGGCTTTCAAAGCCACATGTGACACGCAGCCCCTGCACTCAGGCCAACCCTGTGCATGCGCACACGGGTCGGGGATCCGTGGATCAAGCTCCACATGCGGCCTCTCTTGGGTCCCCTTCTTCGGCTGTGGGCTCCACCACAAGCCACGTTCCCTTCCTGTCACGTTCCCTTCCTGTCCCCCAAGGACGATTCCTCAGCTCCTCACCCTCATTCTGTACCAAAGAGGGCATCACCCACAGGTGATTTTAAGAAACTCACCGGCCTTCTTTAACAAACAGGCTGCTTACCAGCCACTTTGGGTTTCCCCAACTTAGTGCCAGCTTTTGCCTTCTCTGGGCTTTTTCAGGCTGCTTTCGGCCATGCCTCTACTATCATCTCCTGGGGTGTACAAACAATCATCCACCCCCAGGGTCCCATAAACATAACCTGCCAAATTTTCCCAGTCTTCTGGAGGGACTGTCAGTCCATTAGTCTTTTCCTTGGGCCAGCAGTGGGTGAGCTCCGAATTGTGGTCTTCTTTCAGTCTGCTGCCTCAGGGGTCGTGGGCTGGTCCTTGCAGGCGTCTCCTCCTCCACTCGCGGTCCTGTCCCGCAGCTCCCTGACTGGTCTACCTCCTGCACTCCTGCAGTGTCTCTGGCTCTTCCCGCAGCATCTTTAGCTTTTCCTGCAGCTCCTGGACCTTTGGCAACCTCCTGTGCTGCCATTGCTCCGCCAGCATCACATGTTCATGGCCTGCCACCTCTCAGTCCCTCCTGTGGTCTTCTTAGGGCTCCGCACCCATCTGCATCGAACCATCCTGCTGACTACGCCAATTGTAGCGGCAGGAAAGGGCAGCACTGGGCAGGTTCGGGATGGTTCTGGGCAGACAGGTCAGGGAAGGGAGTCTTGGAGCCCTCGGTGGCTTTTCATGCTTTTTATTGTCATCTCTACATCACAAGTGGCATCAGGTACATGGCAGGCAGGGGTGCCGGGGGGCCAGGAGTCTGGCAGACCTCCCAGCCCCCAGTGCATCTCACCCTCTTGGCTGCTTTCTTCTCTCTCTCTCTGCTGCTCTTGCTGGTACTGTAGGTCCTGTCAGTCCTGGCAGCCTCATGACGCTGCCCATTTAAGCCCGTGTCCAACTCAAGTGTGCCCACTTGCGCATGCCCCCTGGAATGCTCGCAGTACCGCAGGTGTCCATCATCACAGTGGTGGGTGGGTGGAAAGACCTGATTTCTCTAACCCTACAACAATGCTTCACACAGGCACACTGGGGCGAAGGGGAGTTTTTCACCCCACAAATTGCTCCATAATAAGATTTGAGGTACATAAGGACCTGTTTTTCTGCTTTACATGGGAGCACGTTATTAGGAAGGTATTGTATTCTTCCCAGGGTTTTAGAAATAATAAGGAAGAAATTCAGGACTTGAGAAATCCTTCTCTTGCTGTCTTGCCCCAGGGAAATCTGTGCATGCCTCTCCCCCCATCTGAGGACCCCTGCGGTCTCCCTTCTGTAGGATCTCATCCTAACTTGGGCCCCCCCAAGTTAGGACTGAGTGCTGTTCCAAACTGGTGTCTCCCTGCCCCTGTGGAGGGCCATCAGAGCGACCTGCATCTCTCAGCCCGTGCTCCAGAAACAGCTGTGGAGAGAAGCCTGTGATTTTGACCCCCTAGAAGAGTCTCACATGGAGGATCCCGGCCCGGTGCAGCTAGGGGTTGAGTCGGTGGAGCAGACAGCAGCGGCCGGCCTGGCCATGCACACTCACTGTGACTGCGGGCCTAGAGGTGGCTTCTGGGATTTGTATGATGCTGAGACAGCCCCGTGGCCCCACCCCCAATCTTGTGCCCCTTCCTCCCGGCAGCAGACTGGCTAATGGCTGCAATTCGTGGAGCTTCCTCCCAGAGCTCAAGGCCTGGTCTTGTGGGGGCAGCTGATGCTTTGGCAAGTCTGCTGGGCAGGATGGCTCGTGCACGGCGAGTGTGCAGCGATGGGCGCTAAGAGTATTCTCTCCCTCCTCGAGAGTGCGCTCTGGGTACCGGGGGTCTGTTGCAGCACTGCTGGAGCAGTGAGCATTTAGGAAAGAGTTAAATGTCCATCATTACAGAACCATGCATTACCTAGGATGTAAATCGTTTGCGCAGAACATGAAATACTGGAAGTAGGTTTGACAAGGTGTCCATGAAGCTAGTTTCTTGGCTGTTGCCCCAAGGGGAAAAACTCACAAAATAGAAGCTCTGTGATGCTAGAGGTGCATTTTACCCACTTCCTACTTTTGTTAGGGCAAGTGTCCGCTCTAAGGAGGCCACGGGTGGCCCGCTGGCGGGCACTGGGCACAGGGGCAGTGGAATCCAGTGGACTTGGCTGGAGCTGGCCACCTCACTGTCCTCCGTGATCCAACAGAGCTGCCTGCCACCCACTCCACTCAGCAGCCTCACCCAACCCCTCACCCAGAGCAGGCGGCTGGGTCTGCTTGGGCCTTCTGGCCGCCTTAGTGTGAGGAGCAAGGGGCTGTCAGGTGTCCTCTGGTCTGATGCTAACATCAGGCTTTTCCTCAGAGCTGAGGGGACCTCCAGGCTCCTGTGTACTTTATCCTCTTGGGGACCCCTGGAGCCTCTCTGCTGGACACAGGAGACCCACAGGCTGGGGAAGGGAGGGCGCCCGACTTGGCCTGGGGAAGGTGAAACACCCTCTTTGCCATTCTCATCTGCCGTGTCCAGTGAGCAGCAAACAGGACTCACTCGGGGCCCGGGGCGATTTTTTTGTTTCCACAGCAACACATTTCTTATTTACAGCCTACCCTTCTCTCCACCCAGAAGAAAGAGCTGCAGGACCCTGCAGACTATTTGAACTCAGGTCTGTCTGGTGGTTTTGGAGGAAAAGATAACTGATTCTTGGTGTTAGGAGCAGAGAGTCCGAGAGTCCGTTTTTGTTTTGTTTTGTGTGTTTGGGGTTTGGTTTTTGTGGGTTTTTTTTTTTTTTTTTTGATTATTTTTTTTGGAGCAGCACTGAATTTTTAACAGACAGACAAGCAGGGGGAGATGGACTTTTTTTTTTACTATTTAGACCGAAGAGCACAGAAAGCTCCTTTCATCGGTGTGTTCCCAGCGCCCTTCGTGACCAAGACTCTGCTTGGAAAACAATCCGAATGAATCGGATCCATTCACTCAGTGAGGGAGGCTGGGAAGTCGTGTAGGGACAGGGCGCAGGCCGGGCCTCAGTCTGCGGCTCTGTTGCAGGGCGTGGGCTTCAAGGGGGCTCAAGCTGCATTCAAGCCCAGCTTCCCCAGCCTCAGTTTCCCTAGGTGATAACGTCACAGGGCAGGGAGAGGAGCACCCAAGACCCCCAAACCTGCCTGCTCTAAATATGTCTTGCCATGCGCCACATCAAGACAAAACATACTCTAGTGCATAAGATCTTTATTTTTTAAAAAAGACGTATTTATCTATGCATACAAGAACTGGGGTACAGGCCAGAGATGTGGGGGATGGAAGGTCCACCAGAGACAGAGTGGGGAGCAGAACAGGTGAATCCACTGAAACACACTGCTGAGGGGAGCAGCGGGCGAGGCAGGAGAGGTCTGCTGCGCCATGTGGGTCCCCTCCCTGGCCAGCAGCAGTGGCTGCAGTTTGTTTCATAGTGTGGTGCTTAACCCACTGCACCACCAGTCAGGCCCATAGTGCTTAAGATCTGCAATGGAAAGGAACTTTAATATAATTAGTGTGCAGTAAAGAAAAAGGGAAAAATAGATAAGTTTCCAAATCAAGCACCTGAAGTTACCCATCTACCCTTGTGGGTAGATGTCCAGCCAAACAGGGTTGACCCAAAGCAGGGGAGGCCCAAAAGCTGCCACATGGCACCTCCCATTGGGGACTCGCTGGAAAGGGGCAGAGGGACCAGGCAAGGCTGGTAGGAAGCGAGCAAGACCAAGATCAACGCTGCGGTTGGGTCTCTCACCCACATCCGTTCCAAGTGTCTCCGTCCATGTCTCCCAAGTCCCTGGTACAAGTCCAAGTGCAGAAGCAAGTGCAGCTTCTTGTCTCTGCTCCATGTGCCTCCTCCAGGTCTCTTTCTTGGTCTCCATCCTTCCTTCCTTCTCCAGCTGCTCTCCAGCTTCCCCTCTTCCCTGCTCAGCTCAATCCATGGCTGGGCAGGGAACTTGGAAAATCCCCTTTCCCTGGGGACCACCCGGATACAATAAGACCTCTGGTGTCAGGCGACAGGACCCACGAGGAGAGGGGTGCCTACGTGCTGGGGTCTTGAGCACCATCACCCTTCAGTGCGCCAGCTCCTGCCTGCTGGCCCAGGCCACGGCAGCAAATCTCACCACCGACCTCTCGACCGACGCCAGGAACTCCTTCCCCAGAAGGGAAGCCAAGGGCCCCTCCCCCTGCTGCCCGAATTCCTTCGAACAGTCTGGATCTTCCTGGTATTTTGGAATCTTCCTTTGTTGAGGTCCCAAGTCTGTGTTAGGGATCTAATTAAAAAATGAAGACTTTAGTATCTGCCCAGAGGTGGGTTGGGCCCTGACAGGAAAGAGCTGAAACGTCAACAATACTGGAAGAAAGCAGCTTTCGTGGTCCACGAGCCGAGGCGCCCACCCTCTCCGCTGCCACCTTCAGCGGGGCCAGGACGCTGGCGCTGGAAATGGATGTTCAGGTTTCCGCAGGCTGGAGAGAAGCGCCAGGGGTCTCCCTGGAGATGTCACAGCAGGGAGCGTAACGCTTCTCCTTAGCAGAACCGGGGAAGCTGGTTCTCTCCATGGTTGGCACTAACAACACGAAGTTACAATACAGATTATCCCTTAACCCAACAACCTCGCAGAACACGGGCTGCATGCCGGGAAGTCTGGGCAGCCGGGCCATGGCAGGGAAGCAGGCAACTCGGGGCCAGATGATGGGAACAGAACTAAGGTAAGCAGAGGCTGTCCTGAGTATTATGAAAAAGTCAGCGTCATCTCCAGGACCGCAGTCTTCCAGTGGGGGGGACACCCCAGGTGGCAGTGGGCGGCCCCCATGGGGACACTAAGGCAGGAAAGTTCAAAGGGCATCCACTCCTTCTTTCTGTTTTTAAGATTTATTTATTTGGACTCACCCGAGACAGTGTGGGGCAGAACAGGTGGATCTACTGAAATCCAGTGCTGAGGGGAGCAGCGGGCGAGGCAGGAGAGGTCTGCTGCGCTGTGTGGGTCAGTTCCCTGGCTGGGACTCATGCTGCAGTGGCTGCTGATAGCTTGATGGTGCTGATATTTTAATCCCTGCACCACCAGGGAGGCCCATGTTTCTCCCTTTAGGTGAGATTTGGTATAGGCTGTTCCCTTTTATTCTTTATCTGCTGAGAATTTTAAATAATAAATTGGTATTAACTTTTTTTTTTTTAAAGATTTATTTATTTATGCGTACAAGCACTGGGGTACAGGCCAGAGGTGTGGGGGGGTGAGAGGATTCACCACAGAGAGCGGG
>JAGFMF010012255.1:5787158-5803645 GCA_019455555.1 Galemys pyrenaicus | reverse complement strand
CCCCTCCCTGGCCAGCAGCAGGGATCGAACTCGTGCTGCAGTGGCTGCGGTTTGCTTCATAGTGTGTTGCTTAACCCACTGCGCCACCGGGGAGGCCCCGGTATTAACTTTTTTTCAAATGAATTTTACATCAGGCTTCCCTGGTGGCGCAGCGGGTTGAGCGCCACACTGTGGAGCATCCGCGGTACAGCAGCACGAGTTCAATCCCCCGCCAGGGAGGAGACCCACATGGCGCAGCAGACCTCTCAAATGAATTTTGCATCTTTTAAGATGATCTTATATAATTCTATCCTTGAATTTGTTAAGGTACTGAACCCCCAATTATTTCTCATGCTAAACTACCTTTGTATTTTCAGATTGTGGCCAACTTGCTGTTTCTTAACTTCCTTGCAGGTTGTTATTGGATTGAGTTTGGTAATGTTTGGTTTACAATTTCTGCACTAATGCTTCTGATTGAAGTTGACCTGTAATTATCTAGTTTAGCATTTTTCTTATTTGGCTTCAATACTAAAGTTTTGTTTATCTCATGAAATAAATTAAGGAAACATCTCCCCCTTGAGGTTCTGGTTCTGCTATATTCTCTCTGAGTCAATTCTTGTCTAATAATTCAAACTTCTTTATCCTTAATGGTTATATGATTGTTCAGATTTTCTGTTTCTTTTTAATCAGGAGACTATTTTCTACTAACTTGTCTATTTCATCAGAATAATCCAATTAAATGACCTCATGTGTATAATACAATGTTATCATTTTTTTATCTCACACATATAATTTCTTTTTCTAAGTCAGATTGTATTTATTTGGGCAGTCTCTTCTTTTTCCCTTGATTTAGCTTACCAGAGATTTTTAAACTTCTTTAACAGTCTTTTAAAAGAACTAACATTTGACCTTGTGGATTCTAATTGTCAGGCTCTATTCTAAGGGCTTTACCTGTATTAACTAGCTTAGCTGAGTGGATTTAGCACTTTCTCATAATAACTTCCTTATCTTTCATAGTTTCCATTTTCTTGTCTCTGTTCTGAACTCTGGATATTTTTTTCAGCTCTATCTCTTAGTTCACCCATTCATTCTCTGATTTGCTGCTCAACACATCTGTTGAATTTCAATGATTATGTTTTTCACTTCTAACAGTTCTACTTGGTTGTTTTTTCAATCTGCCTGGTCAATTTGTAGTGCCTTATTCTTCATTTTTATTTATTTTTTAAAAGATTTATTTATTTATGTATACGGAGCTGGGATATAGGCCAGCAGTGTGGGGAGTGAAGGGATTCTCCAGAGACAGAGTGGGGAGCAGAACAGGCAGCTCTATGGAAATACACTGCTGAGGGGAGCGGCGGGCGAGGCAGGAGAGGTCTGCTGCGCCATGTGGGTCAGCTCCCTGGCTGGGGATCAAATTCGTGCTGCAGTGGCTACAGATAGCTTCATAATGCTGTGCCTTAACACCCAGGGAGGCCCTATTCTTCATGTTTAACTGCATCTTTTTGGCTGTTAATATTTCATAGTTTACATTTTGTATTTTCACTTCTATTATCAGAAATTCATATTATTATCAACCTTGATAATTCTGCTGGTCTCACTTAATGAAGCTTGCTTCCTGGAATGTTTGGTCATTTTTGATTGTGAGTGTATATTTGGTTGAACATAATCTGGAAGGATCTGAAGAGCTTTTAACTGGTGAAGCTTTCTTCGGGGGAGGATTTGTGTTTGCTTTTCTCAAGAGCCAGAAGCTGTTACCACACTGGGCACACTTGAGCTCCATTCAGAGACTCGGGGCTTAGGGAAGAAATCTCAGATTAGCCCTCCCAATTTGCTGAGAGAGAGCTCAAGGCATGGTGCCTGCTGCCAGGGCCGGTACCCGTGCCATCTCCCACGGGCATATTTGCTGGTTATCCCCATTCTGCTGTCTTTGCCTCTCCCCCTCCTCCCAGGAGATTGTCCCTGTTTTTCACGCAAGCCCGGTGTCACAGAAGGCTGTTTACTGTAACCTTCCCAGGTCCGGTAATGTTACAGTGGGAGTGGCCTTCTGAGACCTCCCTTGCTATACTCCTGCAGGAAGATTTCAGTTCATTTCTAATCTCTGGATGATATTGTTACAACGATTTCCCAGAGAAATCAGGCAGCACTCAGAGAGGTGCAGAGAGAGAAAGATCTATTTGTCACACCAGCTCGTTGGGCTACCTCCCAAAAAGTCTGAGCCCGAATTGCAGGGATGGTAAGGCTTTATACAGTTGGTATGCAGAAGCTTGTCTCCCCATCCATCATACACTTTATTGTTTGGGAAGGGGGTTAAGGTAACCATAGCAACTACTATGTGCAAGACGCACACTATAGGAAGTTTCTGCTCCAGCCAGCAGCAGACTCCGAGCAGCAGACTCAGCGACTTCCTGCTTCAATATCAAGGAGAAAGTCTGAAGGAAGTGTTCTTGGGTTAACACTTGTAGGACCTGTGACGACTCCGAGACACCCAGCAGAGGTATCTACCTGGGCTCTGATGCCATTGCTTTGTTTTCATCATCTTTATCTTTTGGCTACATAATATATGCAAAGCAACACTAGTTTTCCATTTGCCATTGGGGTATAGGTTTCCTTTAAAGAAGAATTAATTTAGCCATGAAAAGTTTTTGAATTAAAAAAAAAGAAGAGGGCCTCCCTGGTGGCGCAGCAGGTTGAGCGCCACACTGTGAAGATCCAAGGCACAGCAGTGCGAGTTCCATCCCTGGCCAGGGAGGGGACCCACATGGCACAGCAGACCTCTCCTGCCTTGCCCGCTGCTCCCCTCAGCAGTGTATTTCCATAGAGCTGCCTGTTCTGCTCCCCGCTCTGTCTCTGATGAATCCTCTCACCTCCCATGACTCTGGCCTGTACCTCAGCTCTTGTGTGCATAATAAATAAATCTTAAAAAAATACCAAAACTCATATGAGCACAAGGAAACGCTGGTCTGTGTCTCCCCAGTTCCTCGGGCTTCACGCCTCCTGAAGACATCCCTGTCCAGCCCCAGGATTCCCTCCCTCCTCTGACCAACTAAAGCACCATGATGGCTGCCTCCCCCTTTCTCCCGTGACTCACCCGTTTATTCACTGTGTGTACCCTAACTCGGAGACAGTCAAATGCCCCATGAGGTCAGTGTTCTCTTCTGCCTCTGTCCCCCATGAGGCCTCCTCGCCCCTGGAGCCTCATCTCCCTGGGTCCTTGTTTCCCATGAGACTTGCCTGGTGCCTTACACATACCAGGACTCCTGTGGCTGCTGGTGGACTCTGGGTTCAGACACTAAAATGAGTCTGCCGGGGCGGGGCTCCAATGCAGGCAGAACAGCAGCGGGGAAGAGCACTGGTGTCCTACTTCCCACAGCTGAGTGGAGACACTAAGACCCTACACAGCTTGTCTCTTGGCCTCTCATTTGTTTGTCTCGGAGACAAACAACTTCCAGCTTCTGCTGCTCAGGAAGTGCAGTGTCCCCCTCTGCACGTCCTGTGCTCAGAGCCAGCAAGCCCCTTCACAGGAGGACCAGACCCTCACATGCCCAGTTTGCACAGCCTCACAAGAGTCAGACGTGGAGCAGCACATAAGAAGTGCGTGGGCGTGAAGGAGCAGCTCCAGGCTGGGGAGGGAGCCACATCCTGGCCAGTGCTTCAGCTGGAAGGAAACCATGATGCAAGATACTTCTCCTTGTTCTGAACCTTAAGTGGATTCCTCAGGCCTGGAAAAAAGCTCTGGGGAGACTAGGTCTTCTCTATGACTTCCTGTGGTCTTCTCTATGACTTCCTGTGGTCTTCTCTACAACTTGACTTACTTGGCTTTCTTTCCTTCTCTCAAGTGAGTAGTTATTTCTGAATGCATCTACTTCAACAAATATTTACTGAACAGCTGCTCTGGTATGAGGTTAAAGAGCAAGACAAAGGAGTCAATCTGGCTGGTGTCACAGCCCACCTCTGCCACTGGCCGTGACAGTGGCACATGAACTTCTCAAAGATGGGTTTGCTTTCTCCATTGAATGAGAAGGCAGTAGTACCTGCTGCAGAGGACTGTGCTGAGGGGATGTGGTCGCTCCCATGAAGCAACCTGCATGGCTTGACGCTCGGCCCTGGTGATGGGTGACGACATCCATTGGATGATGACGATGGTGATGATGACAATGAGGATGAAGATGAGGCTGAAGATGATGGTGATGATGACTACAATGAGGAGGATGTTGATGATGATAATGATGATGATGGTGAGGATGCTGGCACGTGTCACGCACCATATTAATTTCTAGAGAGAGTAAAATCAATGAGAAAATCCTTGTCTGTGGGGGTCCATGAAACACCCAGCAGATGTAGCAGGCAGTGGAGCAGAGCTGATCAGATCAGGGGTGGAATTGATGAGCACCCCATTCCCTGGCCACATGTCCATGAGGGTAGTTCTGGTAGGGGAGCTTCTACCAGAGCGGGTGAGGGGAGTGGCTGGCTTGAGCCGCTGGGAGATGTTACTGAGCTTGCCATGCTTATTCTCCTTGCAGAACGTCTGGTCCCTGGAGTGCGTCTCCGTTCCTGGATGTTATGAAGTGCCCTGGCTGACTGGCTGTGCGCCTGCAGGGAGCTGTGCTTCCCTGGCCCAGCCTGTGACAGGGTGGCTAGTGATGTGTGCTTCTTATTAGGAAGTCCCTCGTGCCTGCACACCTTAAGTCACATCCTTTGATGTGGCTTTCTTTCAGTTTTGAAACCATTATTTGTTCAGTCTCTTTTCAGCTTCCCTGTGTATGTGGTAGGCAGCCTCCAAGATGGCGCCCGATTGCGCTGGCCTCCTGGTAGCCTGCCTTCGTGTGGTATTAGGGGTGGTGGGTATGTGGCCGTTAGCATACGGCAAAGATGGACCGTCACTTCTGTTCTCTCTCATCACTTACTCTAAGAGAAGGCAGCATCCTTATTCCAAGGACCCCTCAGGAGAAGCCCACAGAGCCCACCTGCCAAGAGCCAAGTGTTTGAAAGCAGACACAAACCCTCCAGCTCCAGCAAAGCCGTGAGCTGAGCCAGGCCTGACTGATCTCTTGACAGAAACCTCAAAAGAAACCCTGCCTCGTCATCCCCAGCTAATCCACTCCCAATTCCTCCCTATGCCGACTGTGACATGACACAGGTTCACAGTTGTCTGAAGCTGCTGAATTTTGGGAAAATGTGTTGTGCAGCAATGGATGACAAATACAAGTGGAGGTGATTATATTTACCTTCCAAGGTTGTTGTAAGAATTAAGTGAGATGGTGCTTGTAAAGAGTATAAGAGCAAGACCCCCTCCTGTGCCCGCTATTGACATGAATTTATGCCATCTCTTTTCTTAGGCAATTTTGAGAGGGGCCAAGGGCTGAGCCCCCTACCCCATGGTCCCCCATGGAGTGGGGGAGAGAGAGGAGGACTGCATATCAAAATCTAACTGGTATGTGCTTATAAAATGGCACATTGGGGGCCTATGTGCTGGCACAAGGGGTTAAGTCTCAGTGCTGTGAAGCATCTGCAGCCACTGCAGCAGGAGTTCGATCCCCAGCCAGGGAGCTGAACCACATGGTGCAGCAGACTTCTCCTGCCTCACCCTCTGCTCCCCGCAGCAGTGTATCCCAGTCAGCCTGCCTGTTCTGCTCTCCACTCTGTCTCTGGTGAGTCTTCTCACCCAATCACCCCCACACCTTGGCCTGTACCCCAGTTCTTGTGTGCACAAATAAATATTTTTTAAAAATAAAATAAAACGGCACATCGCCTATTGGAAATCAGCCTATAGGTCTCACTCTGGGCAGATCATAAAAGTGCCCCACTCAGGGGTGAAGGCAAATGACAGCTCTCCTCCCCGGCTGGGTTGGAAGACTTCTGTTGACAACCGGCCTGTTCAGGGCAGGCCCTTCTTTTTTTTCCCAGGGAGGATAGAGTCTGATTATTTTACCAAAAGTCATTCCCTGTGATGCCTCCCTACAGACATTCAGCCACTTGGAAGCAAGCATAATGCCTGGGATTAAGTTGGCATGGCTAATTTTAAATCTCTGAGCATCCATCATGTACTTAGCTCTAAATTATATGGTGGATCTGGGTTTTTCTTAGGTTTCATCTACACAGCAGGTAAATAAAACAGCTCTGTGCAGGGCCAGAGTCATGTAAAGCCTCCCTGTTTTCCTTCAGGAGAGCTGTCATCCAGCTCCTGTGCAGTTTGGCAACCCTGGGCCTGTGGGTGACCCAGGATAAATAACAGCCCAGGTCAGTGGAGGCCACCATCCCGAGAAGCCCTCAGTGCCCCCAGCCCCTCTGGCAGCTCAGCGCCGCTCCTGGCTAAAAGCTTCACCATCCATCCAAAGTCTGGGGTTCTACCTCCTTCAGCCTTTGCAAGAGCTGCTTTGGGACAGAGGCAATGCCCACTATGGCCACTAGAGGCCGCCTTCCTTCTGGGGGCTGGTTGTTCAGAGAAACTGCTCGCCCTGCTGCTTCTGGTCTCCCAGGATGACGCCTGGAGACAGGACAAATATAGAGTAAACAAGAGTCAGAGGCTGCAATTTGGTGCCACAGCTTCGGATGCAGCTTCTTTCTTTTTCTGACTTTTTTTTTTTTAACATCTAATGAGAGGGAAACTTGCTGAGTCTGGAAATAGAAGCCTCCGCTCTCAGGTCAAGGTCGAGGCCGGCTCTACCAGGCTGGGTAAGGCCCTGCTTCTCCAGCATGAATTAATAACATTCATTCACTCCCTCCAAAACTCTTACTAAGCACCAGCCACCCCGGCTGGGCCTGCTGTGGAAGCACAGGGATTTCCAGGTCCAGCCGGGAGGGGTGCTCTCTGGAGGTGGGGGACTCTAAGGGGGCATTCTCACACAGGGGCAGGGTGCCAGTGAGGTCAGGGAGCAGTTGGGGCCAGTCTGTCTCCAGTGCCTCCTTTTCTTCCTTGGAACCTGCCCGTGAGCTCCCCTTGACCCCCCATACACCAACCTGCACCCAGTGGCCAGTTCTGTCTTTAAACATGTTCCACACTCGCCAGAGCCTGGACCCTTAAATCACGCACAGTGTAGCAAACCAGCATGCCTCAATAAAAAAGAGAGTGATGAAGATTTTTAGGTGAAAATATCGCCCAGATCAAGCCCCTCCCTCGTGCAAGGCCGCAGTTGCCCCTCAAATGGGCTGCCTGCCTCTCAGGACCTGCCGCCCTGCACACACCCCAGGCTGACGTCTCTCCTGCCTCCTGTCCTCACCTGACCTTTCTAATTCTGGAAACTTCCACACCCATCCAAACGTGGGGCTCCCAGACTAACTCCCTCGGGGCCTGATCCTCTAGCGGACGCCCAGCTCGAGGGGCCCAGTGCTGGCTGAGTGCTGTGCTGGCCTCATCTTGAAGCTTTTACTGTTTTGAATGAGGCCCCCCGTTTTCCTGTTGTCTGGGACCCCAAGAACCACATGACAGGTCCTGCCTTTTCCTAGCACCTTCTGCTTGGGCTCGGCTAGCCCCTTTATCCTGTGGGCTCAAACACTGCCTGTGTGAATGCCACCCTGCCTGGGGTCCGTCCCTCGGTCACGGAACTGCTTCATTTCCCTCCTGACACCACCCCAGCCTGGTGGTAGCAATAGCTTCTCTGCTTGTCTGCTCCTGCCCACGGTGTAACCCACTCAGGCCACAGAGCTGGCCCCCTGGGCTCCCAGGCCTGGGGCGGAGAGGAGAGGACAGTGGGGCAGGAGGGTGGGTGGCTAGCGGCCCCTGGGGGCGCAGGGGTAGGGTGGGCATGGGAGCTGGGCCCACCGTGCCACGAGGTGGGGAATCCTCTTTTAAAATCTTTGCCACACGCCTGTGCCCGGGCCAGGCCAGCCTGGGCAGCTCCCCGGCCGCACGGCTGTGTCCGTGTGCCCTTTACGTGGCCCAGCCCTTCCCAGCAGGAACCAGCTGTGAAACTGGAGACCAGGGCAGGGGGAGCAAATCCCCTGTGACGTCAGTGGTGCCCTGGCACCCAAGGAGGCACGCCCGGCATTTCTCTCCACTCGGAGGCTGTCAGATGCCATCCGGGAGATGGAGACCAGTCGGAGGGAGGGCCCCACCGTCCAGAGCGCTGTTTATAGCTTCTGGGTGTTCGGCTTGGTTCGAGCTGTTCAGGCTTAAGTGATTGACCGAATGTTTGCGTGTTCGTCTCCAGGTTAGAATCAGCCCTCCCAGGGCTCCTGGAATCACACAGCTGCCGCTGCTGAGCCCGTCTTTGCCAACAGGGGCTTCTCTGCTGAAATTTCTCCCGCCTGGAAAAGATGATGGAATAAAAGCAGTGGCTTGTGAGGCCAAGGGCCAAATGGTACCTGTGCTAGCTGACTGAGTCCCTATCACCACCGTGGTCAAGGCTGGTGGTTGATGTAACCAGAACCAGAGTTTAGAGCTGTCTCCCTCTCCTGCAAGAGAAATGGAGTCTCAGTTAATTCAGGACATCCCTTTGGAGCACCCTGTTAACAAGTGGGGTGTGAGACTTGCCTGGGGGAGAGGGCTGGAGAGAATAGTTGCTTTGATTAGGGGAAGCTGGGCTGGGTATGGTGGGGGGTGTGAGCTCCTTGGACCCACCAGCTCCTCCCCAGGGGGGCGCTATAATGGCTCCCTTCGCTGGGTCTGACTGGAGACCTTTAAAGCAGAGATCTGCAGCAAAGGGGCAAGTCCAGCAGACCCAGACTCCCCCAGACCCACGTCTGATGGCCTCCCTGGGGATCTCCAGTGAATTCACCCTCGCCACTTGCAGTTTGCCAGTAGTAAGTTCCTTAGTCTTCCCAAACTTTATTATTGCACCCCCCCCCCAAAAAAAGGAAATAATAATATCTAGCTCAGATTGTTGTGGGGGAATGAAATTAGATACCACAAGGATATGCCTACCCTGGCACCCCAAACACAGAAGCAGCTCAGGAAATGTTGCTGGACATGAAGCTATTGTACCACATAGAGAAATAACCCTCGCTGTTTTATTTTATGTTTTCAATTTTTTATGTAATTTTTTTAATATAAGAAAATGATCTGTTCCAGCTATAAAGGTATAATAGTGTCTGCTGCAGTCCTAGCTGTGGTTTTATGACCTCCTAGAGCTTAAGAATATGCCAAGGACCCATTTTGTAAGAAAAATAATGGAAAAAGTAACTTAGGCTATAAAATTTCCAACTGGCAATTCACTTTCCAGGAACACGTCTCGTCCTTAAAGTGAGGGGCGTATGCGCCGCAGACGAGATGAGAAGCCCCTGCAGCCCCATTCTCTTCACTTGTTCCTCCATCAACAGCAGTGGGTGTCGTGGCAGAAGAGCTGCCTGTTTCCACATGTGATTTCTCAGAAATAATCCCCTCAAAACTTCTTTTTCCGAGTGTCAGCTGCAAGGCACTTTCTCATCGGAGACACATTCCTATTTTCAAGGCAGCAATTTTCCCCCTTTCAATATGCATTGTCATTCTGCACACGGCGCTCCCTCCCCAGTGCCAGCTTCAGGATAGTGAAAGACGCAGGCTCCACGCGAAAGTCGCCCATCAGCAGCTCCTGAATAACTGATCAGGGGTGGGAGGGGAGCCTCACCACGCAGGGCTCGTGATTAAGCTGAGGAAAAGGCCTTGATTCACCCTCTGTGTGTGTGTGTGTACACACACAGGAGTGCTTGAGTATGTGTGTGTGTGCACGCACAGGAGTGCTTGAATATGTGTGTGCACGCACAGGAGTGATTGAGTATGTGTGTGCACGCACAGGAGTGCTTGAGTATGTGTGTGCACGCACAGGAGTGCTTGAGTATGTGTGTGCATGCACAGGAGTGCTTGAGTGTGTGTGTGTACATGCACAGGAGTGCGTGCATTTGTGCACACACAGGAGTGCTTGTGTGCGTGTGTGCGTGCACGCCCAGGAGTGCTTGCATTTGTGTGTGCACGCACAGGAGTGCTTGAGTATGTGTGTGCATGCACAGGAGTGCTTGTGTGTGTGCATGCCCAGGAGTGCTTGCGTTTGTGTGTGCACACCCAGGAGTGCTTGCATTTGTGTGTGCATGCCCAGGAGTGCTTGAATATGTGTGTGTACACACACGAGTGCTTGTGTGTGTGTGTGCACGCACAGGAGTGCTTGTGTGTGTGTGTGCACACCCAGGAGTGCTTGCATTTGTGTGTGCACGCACAGGAGTGCTTGAGTATGTGTGTGTACACAAACACGAGTGCTCTGCATTGGGAAGCGGGTAGACCAGATGCCCACAGAGATTCTGCCTGCAGGGCCTGGAAACAGAATGAGAAATTGGTAATTAGGTGTCACTTCCTCTGAGGCATTTCAGGCACCTCTTCCCGTCCTTTCAGGTGACACATCCATCCTCCACTGAGGTCACTTGCTCCCTAAGAATCAGACCCCGACCTCCAAGTAGACACTGGAGCGTTTCTGAAGTCAGCATCTCCAGTTTGATTTGAGTGGCCCAGCCCGACGGCCTCTCCCTAGACCCAGTGGTGACTGCGAGGGCTTCGGGTCGAGGCGGCCGTGTGAGGAGGAGATTCAGGACTGTCGAGAACCCAGCGCTCAGGCCGGGGACTCGATTGCACCTTCCCTCCTGGGCAGTAGCGGGGCACACGGCCGGCGCCATCAGTGCCCCCAGACTGCCACGGCTCTCTTCCTGCACACACCTAGCTCACTAAGCTCGTTCTGCGCTGCTCCCTGAGTGACGTCAGGCTGTGCCCACTCACCCCTCTGTCCCATCCCACCAGTGCTGAGACCCCCGCCCGACCCATCCTCAGGCCCTCGTCTGCTGCTGCGGGGGCGGGGGTGAGCCTGGTGGCAACAGCAGAGGCCACGAGTCACTGACTCCTTCCACGCTCTCGGCAGCTTCTCTGAGGGGGCCAGGAATACACCGGAGCCAGGTGTGATGAGGTGATGGGGCTTGGGCAGGCAAGACAGTTCATTGACACAAAAACAAATCATGGCTTCGTTAAATCCTCTCGACAAAGCTTCCTCGTTGGCCTCATTGGAAGAGCAAGTAGGGGTATGGGGAGGTCAGGGGACCCACATCAGACACCCAGCGAGAGCAGAGGCAGGATGGGGCCACGGTCTGCTCCCCCGCAAGCCAGAGGAGGAAGGAACTACGTCACAAAATAGTAACAACTAAGCATTATATTAATTACCAAAAGCAATATATAGTCTTAAGAAAGTGTTGAAAAAACACGAAGAATACAAGTTAAACTGAAAAGCACTCTGTGTCCGTGGCTATTATACTGCAACCCGCACAAAGTCATGGGGGATGGCGTCGTATTTGAAAACCGAAGTTCCTTGCATCCTTAATGACGTTTCGCTGTGGGTCTTCATTGTTGTGTTTTTATTTCACTTGTCCATGCAAATACAGAGAACGATCGATAGTCAAGACAGAACTATTGGTATATGTGCTAGTCCATGATGTAGGCTGCTTCTTGGCTGAGGAGATCGTGAATGGACACGATCCTAGTCTGACTTGCCAGTCACGGTTCAGCTGCAGGACATCAAGATGTCTACAGAGGTCACATTAAGCCTTTGGTTCCTCTGTTGACTACATGGAATTTACAAAAACAAGTATTGCATAATTCACTATCTCTTATAAGTGGCGGGCTGTACATCATTTAGATCAGCAGAGTCTTTCCTTACTGATGTATCTATTCACATACATTTCCTCTGGAGATGTCATTTAACTCTGGTGCTCATTTGCACATCACTGGCAAGATCGGACCCAACGTAAGAGGGTGAAACGTCTCCAAGACCCCCCCCAAATGTGACTGCCCCAGGAGAGCTGCCGTTAGCCACCATCAAGACCCAGAAACAGAATGCTGGCAGCATGGGGAGGAAGCGAGCTGTCACTTCATGGAGAAGCAGAGTAAATTGAGCAAGAGACCTCTTGTTCACAATGGGTTTGATTTATTTCCATCTGCTGGGTGGAATGAATTCATTTCCCCACTCAGAACCAGTCCGCAGTGTGTTCTCCCAGTCTCCTTGCTTCCCAGAGCTCATCAAGAGAACCAAATTGTTTGATGTTTAAGTGAATTGGCAACATCACACTTGTTTACGCTGCACTCAGGAAATCCAGAACAAGACACGTCGGCCCCAAATAGCTTATGGGTTCCTTGCATGCTTGTCAGGAGAAGCACATAATCTTCTGAGTAATCAGGAAGGATTTCCACAAAAGCACTATATAAAATGCCCTCTCGCCAGTTGTCAAAGAACTCAGAGCTCATCTGATGTACCATGTCATCCCGGGAAGAAAATAAATGTGTCGGACTTTACTGCTCTCCGGACTGAAGTGAAGGATGGGGATGTGGGGGCATCCTGGTGGGGGAAGAGCACCTACCTGCCACTTGTGTCGGTCTTAGCGCTTACCAGGAGCTGTGCAGCTGTGTGATGCTTGCGGCAAACTCGAGAAGAGGGTGTCACTGGCATATTGTACGATGTGCGTGAGGCGAGGAAACTGGGGTTCAGTGCTCAGTTGTCTGGCCTCTTAGGAAAAATCAGATTGGAAGGCATTCAAGAAACAAACAAGAACCTACTGAAAAAGTGGGCAGGAAATAGCATTATGAATTTTTGTAATGATTACTGATATCCAGAGTTCTAGAGGGTTGATTTGGAGGGGGTTCTTCCAGTAGCAGGAGATGTCACCCCTAACCCCCAGAATCTTGACCCTTTGAGGGCTGTGGCTGCCATATCCTTGACCTAGTTCCTTTCTAAACCAGCCTGCCCTGTGTCTGATCTATCACATTACAACATGCATCCCCCAAATAGGATCTGGAAAGGAACAAGTCCCTTCCTACCGCCAAGCCCTGTGAATTAAAGTTGATATTAAAGGCTCAATGGCCTTTCTCAAATGTTTGTGGCCAATTTCGAAAGCATTTCATAAAACCTCTGTGCTTTTATGTACACAGATCCCTTTCTCTCTGGAACATAGTTCCCTTACCTGGAACAGATTTCCCATCAGCTTGGAGAACTCCTATTCATTCTTCAAAACCTTGTTCAGACATCACCTCTTTTGTGGTGCCTTGTCTGACCACTCCCATCCAGTAGAATGATTATTTCCTTTCTCCTCTACACCACTGTATTCAGTACCCAATTTTATCATTGTGTGCTTGACAAATGATTTTCTTCTGCATCTGCATACACACTGAGGTACCTTTCGGAGTTTCTTGGGGAGCCACATTACATTTGCCCTTTTTAGTCCCGGTTCCTTGACACACACATAGGAGCGCTATACAGTTTAGGTTTTTAACTGAACAGAACATTCTCAAGCCCTGCATTCTCCCATTGTCAAAGGGGGATGACTCCAGCTGTCCATGCTACCTTTAGGGAGTTTTTAAATGACCACTAAACAAAAGTACTCTGATAAGAGGCATGAGAAATTGCATGAAGGTCAAGTCCAGTAAACTCTGACTTGGCCAGAGCATCTGGTTACTCAGCTGGAAGTGAATTGACCTTATTTAGTTCAAGAAGTGTTTGGAGCACAGTCTGAGCACAGGTGTGGCTAGTGAGGGGTGAGCTCAGGACAGTGATCAGAGGGCACGCTGGGCAGTGTGACCCCAACATCCTCTAGCCCCTTTCCCTGGTTTCTTTCCCTCATTTTACTTAGGGGGTCTCTGACATTTTCTAATTTGTCTTGTAAATGTCACTTGTAGCAAAGGCTGCTGGTTGCCCACCTGCCCTTTTTCCCTCCCCCTCAGCTTTGGGCTAGAAGCAGCTCCCCACCCCTGGAAGGTAGAGGTGGCACAGGACCGGGTTTCCACCCACGGAGCAGAATGCAATGACGACTGTCTCCCCAGGCTTCACACATGGGCGGCTCCGCCAGGGTCCCTTCCACCTGCCCATTTATGTCAGTAGCCGACTAGCACATGACCTTGAACCTGCAAAATGGGAATCGTAATTGAAACAACCCTTAGATTATTGAGCCTAGACCAGTGCCTCCCACATAGTGAGCGCTCAGAAGGGATTGGATATTAGCATTGCCTGTTTTTAGTAACATTGGGCTTCATACTAAGTTAGCAGGAACTTGGGGGTAAAGAGGCCCCAGGACTGGGAGAGCAGGTGTGTCCATTGGTTGCACAGCCAACAGGGGTTTACCCACTAATTGTTTCACAAACTCAGTGTAATGGATTTGGGAGTCCATGCAAATTTATGCAAACAACATGCAAATCCATATAAAAATAGCCTCCTGTGTGCCTCCGCATTTACTAGAAAGAATTCTGGTGGCTTTATACTATTTGTTTGGCTTATGTCAGGTTTCCTGCCTACCCTGTCAGGAAGACTCACACGTGAGCGGAGAGAGGGGTGGGCACGTGATCATGTGCACATGAGGGTGTGTACGTAGGGTGTGCATACGGGGGTGCAGGTGGGGTGCACATGTAGGGGTCACATGTGGTGTGTGGGGGAGAGAGGAGACTGGCTCAAGTATGCTGAGGACATTGTAACCACTGCTCGGCCATCAGATACGTGTGGCTGATGGAAAATAAATTTTAAAATCCCGGGCTCCAAGTCTGTACAAGCAACCAGTCTTCCTGGCCAGCAGCATCGGCTGGCCTGCCCCTAATCTAGAACTGCACACTTCAGGCCAGAAGCGCTGCAAAAGGAGCCAAGGGAACTCGTGCTGGGTGGGAAACGCCCACTGTGATCGGAGTCACTGGTTGAGGGGTCCCTGAGCTACTGGGTCTCAGTTTCTGTGAGATGGACGCGCCAGCCCACGGCCTGTCTCCTGACTGTGGCCTCGAGGATCCACAGAGATTCGGGGTGTAAGAGAGGCTCTGTGGTCTTGCAGAGGGCTGGGGTTGAGAGTGCCTGGGTCTCCAGCATTGTGGTTACAGAAGCCACGCCCCCACAGCCTGTGCATTTGTCAGCTTGCACAAATGGCTGTCACCCGGCTGCAGAGACCCACGCCTCTGGAGCTTTCCAAAGCCATCCAGACTTCAAATCCTTTGTCCAATTATCTTTCCATCTGACAGAACGATTTGTGCACACGTGCGTGAGTTCACGCGTCCACTGAGGGCGCACTGAGCGCTCACCTGAGGTAGGGCCCCTGGCTGGCTCCAAGACAGAAGGAGAGAAGAGACACGACCTTTGCTCCCGGGCCGACCTCCTGCAGTCCTGCCTTGCCGGAGCGCCTGGTCCCCTCACCGGAGCCCGCTCAGGGTCCAGTGGGGAGAAAAACGTGTAGCAAACGCCACCCACAGGCAAGGGGCAGAACTAGAAGTGCGGGCGGCAGGAGAGGCCAAGGAGGACTTGGTGACCCTGGGAAGGTCAAGGTCACCGGAGACGAGCGTGGTCTCCAGGAGGGTGAGCCAGCACCTGCTGGTGCACGGCAGAGGGAGCACTGAGCTGAGGCACAGAAGCGTGAAGCCACATGGCTGTGTGCCCCAAGATTGCAGTCTCAGAGTCCAGACCTGCCTTTCCCCATCACCCAGCCCAGGCCGCCCAACCCCTTGTCCCCATGCCTGTGTCAGCTTTCCACCGCGGACTGGCTGGGCCGCTGTCATTCACGGGAGTCCAGACCTGCCTTCAGTCTGTGGCCGCTGTGCGTCCGTCTGCATGCCCGAGGGGGCGGGTCACCTGAGAACTGAGGCTGTCTGCTCTCTGCTGCTCTCTCCAGGACCCGGCTCGGAGCCTCTCTGTGGCAGGTTCAGCAAAGAGCAGCGCTGGCTGCGGGCGGAGTCCAGCGGTGACCCTCTCGGGGGGACAATCTGCCGCACACCCCTCGGCCATGCCCGCTGCTAATGCCTAGGCAGTCTCATCCCCTCCTCACCAAAGCCTCACGAGGCAGGTAGCGTGATCCCCATTTGACAGAGAAGCTGTGGAGGAGAGGTCATTTCAGGTGCACAAACAGTGACGGACAAATGCAGGCCGCTGGCCAAGGGCTAGGTGGACAGCATCTCTGGCTGAGCCATCACCGGAAGCTACTAGAAACGGGCAACCTAGTCAAAAAGCATCATTTCTAGGTAACAATTAGTCAATTAATTATACATTTCCGAGGCCTACTATGTTCTCGGGCCAGTTCCAGGAACTGGGACAACATCATGGCCCCCAGGCACCCCATTGCCGTGGGGGAAGGTAGAACAACTAAGCTAGGTAATGCGGGTGGGGGAAACGCTTTGAAGAATAAAGCGAACAGCATAGCGAGTGACTGGAGAAAAGTTCAGGAAAGGCAATTTGAAGGGGACACTGGGCTGAAAAAGCCTGAAAGGCCAGATGGCGCCCACCAAGCCAAGAGCTGTGTTCCAGCAGAGGTCAGGGCAAGGGCAACGAGCCTGGGGTGGACAATGGGGTGGGGACAGAGGGGTGGGCTTGAAGTGCCGGAGGACCAGGGTAGGGTGAGGAGCACGTGGGGCCAGGCCACTGAGGCTTGGTAGGATTTTATTCCAAGTGCCGCGTGTATCAGCTCTCTGCCGCTGTGTGACGATAGACCCCATATTGAAAGCAAAGCCCCCCCTTTTTTTTTTTTAAAGATTTATTTATTTATGCATACAAGCACTGGGGTACAGGCCAGAGGTGTGGGGGGTGAGAGGATTCACCAGAGACAGAGCGGGG
>JAGFMF010012255.1:5774427-5787070 GCA_019455555.1 Galemys pyrenaicus | reverse complement strand
TCAACGGAAGTACACTGCTGAGGGGAGCAGCGGGCACAGCAGGAGAGGTCTGCTGCACCATGTGGGTCCCCTCTCTGGCCGGCAGCAGGGACCGAACTCGTGCTGCAGTGGCTGCGGTTTGCCTCACAGTGCGTTGCTTAACCCACTGCGCCACCAGGGAGGCCCGCAAAGCCCCCCTTTTATCTCACAGCTCCTGTGGGTTCGGATCTGGGCACTCTTCTCTGGGCCTCCCAAGGAGGGTCTCCCACAGCTCCAGTCCCCCAGGAAGTCCCCTTCAAGCGCACCTGTTGTTGCTGGCAGATTCGGTTCCTCAGGGGCTATTGACCTGAACCCACCCTCCAGAACAACAGCTGGGTCACCAGCGGCCTGGGAGAGCCTGGGGGCCAGGTGGGAGCCACCACCCCTTGACCTGTGAGGGAAGGGCGGCCGCCCCCAGGCTGCCCAATAGAAGCAAACCAGGGGCCCTGCTGGGGCCCTGCCTTCCCCCATCCAAGGAAGGGAGCAGGGGCTTGTGGGTCATCCTAGAAGCTGACCCATCATGCAGGAAGCCATGGCAGGGCCTGGGGCAGGAGGAAATGCCATCTGCAAGCATTTCAAAAGGATCACTTCCACTTGGCTCACTTGGAGGTTGGGAGTGAGCTGGGGAGCAGGAAGGCCCGTGGGGACTTCTGCAGAGGGTGATGCTGTTTGGAGAAAGGAAGTGAGGGTGGAGAGCAGAGGACATCCAGGGGCCCATGTGGGGAGGAGGCGATGACCGACCTGCCGTGCCGTGCCAGCTGCCCGAGTGAGGCTGCCTCTGACCTGGGCGCGTGCTCACTGGTTTCTCCTGCTGGGAGAGGCGGGCGGCACAGCCCAGCCTCGGCTGGCCCTGGCCAAGGTCATACACTTGCTGGGTGTCTGGCCGGCATCAGGAGCCCCGCGCTGCGCAGAGAACAGTTGTCTCCTTGTGCTGGGTGGGGACTGACCCCACGCCCTTGGCCTCATTAGTCTGCCCTTGCTCTGACCAATGAGCCAGTGAGCTGGGGGTGAACCTAGGGGTGCAGGGGAGCACCTGCTCCCGTCAGGGTGCTCAGTCAGCTGAGCTGCAGAGGATCAGGGATGTGTGTGTGTGTGACCGTTGGAGTTTGGAATATGATTCTGGGCAGGGAGGGTCACAACTGGCCCTTGATGTCAGGGTGTCACTAACAAGTTAATTGCAGAGATAAACGCGTCAAGTCTTCACCTGAAGAAGACCACCCATGCCGTCGGTGAGAAGGGAGAGAAATAGGCAACTCCAGGCTCCCGGTCATGGTTGGGACTCAGTGCTAAGTTCCCATGGCAAACGAGAGATGGCGGCTCAGAGCAGTTAACGAGAGATGGCGGCTCAGAGCAGTTATGGGATTGTCCCTGGGGGGGAGAGGGAGACGGGAGAGAGGGATCTGACCCAGGTCTGCCCAGCTCTAACCCATGTTCCTAGCAGTACTTCCGCCCTGTCTCCAGCTAGTTCCATTTCCTGCTTCCAGGAAGCTAACTGGAGCTTTTCTGTTAAAAAGCAGGTCCCAGATTGGTCCAAGAGGAGCAAAATGGGAGCAAGGTCATGAGGTTGTCCCCCTCCCACACTTCCCAGGAGGAGATGAGAGGGCACAGGCACGGTTCTCCCCGGGGCAGGTGGTGCCCCCTGGTGGTGGCAGTGAGGAAGGGCGGTGGGCGGGGACAAGCCGGAGTGGGGCCTTAGCCAGTGGCTAGACAGAGGCGAGGAGTCCTAGGAAGCAAAGAACCGGTTCCACTGAATCAGGCTGCCCAGACAAGGGGCCAGAGTTCGTCTCCTTTCCTGGGGAACATGGGGTGTCCTCGCGCCTCCGGCTCAGGTCAGCCCGGCGCGCATCGGAGGTGACACGCCAGGAGCTGGATGACGTCACCAAGCCCAGCCAGCTCCTTATCATTCAAACCCAGATCCCAGGGTGCTCAGGCTCCAGCACTACCCTGCGGGCATGGTCTTGTTTACAGCTTAGGGCCCGGGACTAGGTCAGTCTGGCAATTCTCGAGGGGAGACCTCGGGACTGGGCTGTGCTGACAGGGTCCCACGTGGAGGGTGGGAGGGCACCATCAGTGCAGCGCCCCAAGACCCAACCTCATGGGGACTCAGACACGGCCCCTAGGAGACAGGGCAGGGGGTGCTGTGCAGCTGGGGAGCACAGCAGCGGGGCAAGGAATGTGCTCGAATGACATTGGGTGCTGCACTCCTTGCTGCTGGCTGCTCAGCTCCGCTTTTGAATGAGAATCACAGGCTGGGACAAGGCCAGCCAGTCACCTGCCGTGCTTTCTCAGAGGCCCCTTCCCGGGAGGTGCAGGCTGCGGGGCGCAGCCGGAGCCTGGATGCCTGAGTTCTATTTCCAGCGTCTCACTGACTCACAGCGTGACCTTGCTGGGGGCACGGCTCTGTTTGTCTTGCTGGGGGAAGATCAGAGGTGGTGATGCCCGCACTTCCCCAAAACCCCTCCTGTGCTTGGGGGACCTGGTCCAGGGTCACCCCTCACACCCCGTGCACTCGGTCAGGGGGTCTTGCTGATACAGTCATGGGGTAGATGTGTCCGTTTCCATTCAAGGGACTCGAAGCCAGAAGCAAGGAGTTCCTGCCACAGCTCAACTTCCGGACACGTTTATATGCAGGGCCTTCTCCAAACGCTGTTCACGTCACGTTCCCCAGCCACCATGTCCCCGCACGGCCCTCGCGTCATCTGTGCAGAGGGAGAGGGAAGGGATTTTCTCCCAGTTTCAAGGTGAGATGGAGACCAGGAGGGAATATCTCTTAACCAGGGGCCCGTTCCTGCCTTCACGGCCCCACGCCTCCCTGCTTTGCAAGCCCTTGCTAAATAAGCCCTTTGCATTTATTAAGTAGCAATTCACCTTTATTTTCATCCATCACAGGCACCCATGATGCCAGTTTCTGCCCAGCGCAGAACTAGGGCTACCTCCGAGCTCACTGCCAAGAACCGCAGCGTCCACGCTGGGTGAGCTCATAGGTAAAGGCCCAATTTCCACCAGGTTTTTGTTTTTTTAACGAAGTTTATCTTCTTTGGGCCCAGACCCTTGGGCTGGGCAGTGCCTTTCTGGAGACGCGCGTGGCCCCTGGAAAGCACTGAGGCCGCTGGTGGGGCCAGGGCCAGATGCACGCGCGACTCCCAGGCCAGGGATCCAGTCAACCAGACCCTGGGCAGAGGGGTGTCCCCCCAGGGGGTGGCAGCCTGACCGAAGGCGGGGTCCTACAGCAGGGTGCTGGGAGCTCAGACCAGCAACAGACAGGCCCAGCCCCAGCGTGGGGTGAGCACTGGAGCCTAGAAAGGTGGAGGAGGTAGCATCACCCCAGCCTGCTCCTGGGGAGTCACAGGGTGGGGCCCTGTTTGTTCTCCCACCTGCCTGTGCTTTGTCTGACGCCCAACAATGCAGCAGTCACGTGCCCACGCTGGGGGGTGGGGGGGTCAGGCTCCTGCACCTGCCTCCTCCAGGGGCTGGGACTGGGTGGAGTAAACTGGGGACCCGGGGAGAGTGGGGACACAGACGGGGTACTTGGGAGGTCTGGCTTGGTGGCCTGGAGTGTGAGCAGGGGAAGAGGGACCCCAGGGCCTCCAAGCGTCCCCTGGGGCACCCTCACCGCCCTCGGGCTCCTGCAGACACTTGTCCTCTGGCGAGCCCTTGGCTCTGCTCTAAAGGCTCGGGTTTGCCGCCTGCTGGTGTGTGCCCTGGGGAAAGGCTAGGGGCTTAACTTGGTGGCTTTGCACCCACGCTCCACGGACCCACTGGGGGCAGCGGTCACCAGACAAGGGCCGCGGGGCAGGGCAGGGCCTCTTGGGGCTGCTGGCCAACAGCTGCTCCCTGGGTAATTTAAGTCCCATGGGGGCATACCGATTTCAGGGTGTTTGGGCTGAGATAGCCACCAGCAGCACAATCTCTTGGTAGCTCTGGGGGGACCTCTCCTTAGATAAGTTTCAAAAAGGGGGTAAGGGGAAGTCTGACTGGGAGGGGCACCGGAAAGGAAAGTTTTCTGCCAGGGTCTGAGGCTAAACCGGCAGCCACCTTGCTGACCTTTGTCCTGGCACCCCCTGACCCTGCCTTGGGGACCAGCACTGGGCGTTTGGGGGGTAAGGGAGTGGACAGAGGAAAAGATGGTTTTTCAACTTTATTTCTTGACCCAGGGGGCCTCCCCCAAAGCTGCCGAGATGCATCTTCCCATTTTACAGACGGGGTAAGTGGGGTCGCAAGAGGAGGACAAGCTGGGTGAGAAGCCACACAGCCGCAGCCTCCCGCTCAGGTCGCAGCGCCTCTCGTGGGGCTGGAGAGAGCAGCGGCGTGCGAGCCAGCGGGGCCAGCGCGGAAAGTGCTGACCGGCCCTGGCCTTCCTTTGCACCTCGGCAGGGGGCCCTGGCAGCTGTCTGCCTCCCACCTGCCTGCTTCTCCGAGATGGATTAAGAGTGGGTGGGGGAGGGAGAATGAAAGACCAGCCACCCGGAGCCTCACCCAATCCCCAGACAAGTCCGCTGCCCGGGGCTGCCCCGGAGTGCAGCGCTAGAGTGACCCCGGTCGCCCTCCTTCTGGGAACCGGGGTGGGGGCGGGGGAACGCCCTGGGCGCGCGCTCCAGCTCGGCGGGTGGGCGCAGCCTCTGGCACGCCCTCTGGAGCCCGCTAGGATTGGGGTGGGCGCTCAGGACCGAAGTTTCCTAGAGCCCCGGGCCCGAGTCCGGCGACCGGTCTTCTGGCCGGGTCTCGGTCTCGGTCTCGGCCGCCTTTGGCGACAGCCACTCGGCCATCCGCACCGCTCCGCCTCTCCCCCCGGCCTTTCCCAGCGGGTTAATTTCCTGTCCCGGCAAATCCTTCGCGAGTCCTCGCCCCTCCCTCCCCGACTCTCCCCGCTCCGTCACCGCCGACCCGGGCTCCCCTGGTCCCGCCGCCGCGCCGCGATCGGTCGTCCCCGCGCGCGCCGGGCGCACGCCCTCCGGCTCCCGGCTCCTGGGTCCAGGCCGCCGCGCCCCCCGCGCCCCCTCCCCCGTGCCCCCGCGCCAGAGCTCGCGGGAGAGCAGCGCCCGCGTCGCGGCGCCCCAGCCATGCGCCCCCACGCCCCCCGCCGCCCCGCCAGCTCCGCCGCGGCGCTCGGGCTCTGCTGCCTCCTGCTGCTGCTCCCGCCCGGGCGCGCGTGCCCCGCGGGCTGCGCCTGCACCGACCCGCACACCGTGGACTGCCGCGACCGCGGGCTGCCCAGCGTGCCCGACCCCTTCCCGCTGGACGTGCGCAAGCTGCTGGTGGCGGGCAACCGCATCCAGCGCATCCCCGAGGACTTCTTCATCTTCTACGGCGACCTGGTCTACCTGGACTTCAGGAACAACTCGCTGCGCTCGCTGGAGGAGGGCACGTTCAGCGGCTCGGCCAAGCTCGCCTTCCTGGACCTCAGCTGCAACAACCTGACGCAGCTGGGCGCCGGCGCCTTCCGTTCGGCCGGCCGGCTGGTCAGGCTGAGCCTGGCCAACAACAGCCTGGCCGGCGTGCACGAGGCGGCCTTCGCGAGCCTGGAGTCGCTGCAGGTGCTGGAGCTCAACGGCAACAAGCTGCGCAGCCTCAGCGTGGCGGCCCTGGCCGCGCTGCCGGCGCTGCGCACCCTGCGCCTGGACGGCAACCCCTGGCTCTGCGATTGCGACTTCGCGCGCCTCTTCTCCTGGCTCCGGGAGAACGAGGCCAAGCTGCCCAAAGGTGAGCCGGCCGCGGGCGGGGCGGGGGCAGGAGCAGGGAGAGGCCCCACAGCCCAGCACCGGGTCGGGGAGCCTGGAGGAGGAGGCTTGGGCGCCGGGCAGCCGCCCTTGTGAGAGCTGCTCCGGGTAACCCACCCACGGCAGCCTGAACTTTCCCCGGAGCTCTGCTGGGGAAGGGGCGGAGGGCCGCAGGGCGGGGGCATCCTGTGGCGTTTCTGGGCGCCGCCGCCTTGCGTCTCCCCCTCTTCTCCAGCAACTCACTTTCTTAAGCTCGGTCCTGGGTCACCTGTGACCCATCAGCTCATGGGCTTTGGATCCTCGGACAGGTGCCGGCAGGTTATTTATTGACCCGGTAAATGGAAGGCGCCCTGCTGTGTGAGCGGCACAGCTCCAGGGGCTCGACCTGCTGCACTGACTCTGGAGGCGGGTGGTCAGGCAGTTCCCAGACCCTGAGCAGCTTCTCAGCTGTGATCTGCTCCTGTCTGTGAGAGGGTGAAGGATATTCCCAGTGGAAATAGCGGCTGGGAGCCGGTGATGCAGTAGTTCTGTCTTTGCAGCCCAGAGGTGAAATAGCTGGATGAAAACCTGTGGCGGGCACAGCCTTGGCCTCCCTGGTGGACGCCACCAACAGTGACAAGGGCATGCACGCCCGCTCGGCCATGGGCACACCAGGGCACAGCAGTGAAGGGCCCTGTGAAGGCGAGAGGGAAGGACACAGGCCAGGACCGCAGCCAGAGGGACGGGCCCCAGGACAGTGACCAGGGAATGTCCTTCCCCTCCGCGGGCTCCTGTCTGGCACTGGTGAGCCTGGCACGGGGACCCTGCAGGGACCTCACTTCCACCTCTGCCCTGCCTTGCCCGCAGGGCTTGGCAGAACAGGAGCCAGCACTATGAGCGGCAGCGCGATGCAGACCTAGCTTCGGTGCATCTTTTTTTCCATGTATGAATTTCTTGAGGATGTTGCTCATGGACACCTGGTCTCTGTGCTTGTTTGTTCATGCCACGCTGCTCCGAAGCACGAACCAGCCCCGGGGCATCCACAGCAGCCACGGCCCCTCAGCAGGTGCTCCTGGTCCAGGCTGGCACGGCCCCTGAGCAGCTCCCAAACTGTCAGCCTTGCCTCCATTCTCCTGCCTGGCGCCCCAGGCCCTGCCCCAACACAAGACTGTCCTGGAGAAGGACGTGCCGGTGAAGACGCAGCGTGCGTGGGCTACACGGGCGCTGACTGCCCGGCCTTCGCCGTCTGGCGGGTTGGCACCGGCCCCGTGGTTAGTTGGGCTGGTATAATTGGCTCCCCCGCAGTCCGCGTGAGGGCCAGGTGCTCTGGGCCCGAGGCTGTGGGTTTCAGACCCAGGTCTGCCCTGGATGTCTGTGACCTTGAGCGCGCCATGTGCCCTGCCTGGGGCTGCATCTCTGAAGTCCTTGAGCGTGTGGTTTACAAAACCCTGAATTTGGACTCCAAAGATGTAGGTTTGAGTCCTGCTTAAAATCTGGGCAGCTCTGGGTGGGTCGCTCAACTTCTCTGAACCTCATCTTCCCTATGTGTGAAAATCGGGACCCTCCGTAGTTCGCCTGACCATGTGGGTGTCAGGGTCAGAACCAGGTCACGAGGGTGAATGTCAAGACCAGGGTGAACCGGACTGCCTGTGGTGGGGGGGATGGCAGGGGTGCGGAAGCGTGAGCAGGGGCAGATGGGGGACTGGCCGCATTCGGGGCCACTAGGGAAGAGGCAGCTTGAGGGCCGCTCTGCGGGGCCTCCAGCACCCCCGGGGTGAGTCACACAGTGTGGCCGAGCCGTGTCTCTGCAGACGTGAGCCGGCCGAGGCGAGAGTTGAGTTCCCATTGGGACTCAGGCCTGCGAGCCAAGGTGAGCCCTGGTTTCTCAGCCTCGGCTCCCCACCCCTAACCTCAGTCTGCGGTAGCCGTGGTAGGGTTGAAGAGATCGTCCTAGGAAAGGGCAAAATGTGCCAGGTGCACCTAGGGGCACGTAGATATCAGCGGCCCCCTCCCTCCCGTATTTGTGCTGCTGAAATTTTCCCAGGTGGCCAAGGGCCTGCACTCAGGCTGGCCAGGCCTGGCTTCGAGCCCTTCAAGACGAGCGCCCACCTGCCAGGGCTGTCGGGAGGCTGGGAGTTGTTGCTGAAGCACTAAGCACGGCGCTGACACGCCGAGGGTGCCGGCGTCGCCGAGGGTGCCGGCGTCCCCGTGCTGTTCCTACTGTCCATTTGAACTGCAAGGCCAAGAGGCGCCAGCGGGCTACGAGGTGACCCCGGTTAAAAACAGCTGGGAGGGGCGCAGGGCTTCTGGCTCCCAGGCCCCACCGCGCTGACCACCCTCCTCCACCAGGGGAGGAAGCCTCCGGGACCTCCTGGGCAGGTGGGGGCTCTGCCTCTCCCGTGGAGGGAGTTCAGAAGGGGGACCCAAGGGGGTGCTGCCTCCCTTTCCGTTCTCTCGCCTCCCGTGGCCTCCTCCCCAGGGACTGAGAGGGGCGGAGGCAGCGCGATAGTGCGGTGTGAGTGCCTGGTTGTCTACAGGTGGCCCGTGAGACAGCGCGTGCCTGGCAGCGTCCTTCACCCGCACGACGGGCGCGCAGCGGAACAGTTTGCACAGCCACAGCCGGTGGCTCAGATGAGCTTGCTCTCGGGGCGTCCGGTGACATCCCTGATTCTGATGGGCAGAGAAGGGGAGTGAGGGAATCCCCAGTGCACCCCCACCCCAATTCTTAGCTGACCTTCCAGCCCCGGACGCTGCACCTGCTCCGGTGGTTCCCCAGTAAGACTCGGGCGCCCGGCACTGTGGGGTGCTGTGTCGCACGAGGACAGTGACGTCCCTCTTTACGTGGAGGGGGCTCTAGACCGGAGGCCAGAGACTTGGGGAACCTCGCAGGGGGCAACTAGGGTAGAGAGGGAGTGGGGCGCCTGGGGAGACAGGGAAGCAGCAGGGGGCCTTTCCCAGCGTGCAGTGACCTTGGCAACTTTTTGTGGCGTCTGCCCTGTCTTCGCTTTGCGGCGCTGTGGGTCGGGCCTGGGAACACCAGCTGGTGCCAGGCAAAGAACCGGCGCCCAAGAGGCTTGCTTGTAATGCAGAGTCTCAGGCCCTATGCGTGAGAGCCTGGGTAAGGATCCAGGCTGTGTTTTCAACACCCCCAAACTCCCCTTGCTCCCCGCGTCTTGCACTGCACACGTTGGAGCTTGAGAACTGGGGGCTGTTGCTGAGAGGTCTGAGCTGCTTGCCCTCCTGCGCTCGGCTGGTTTTCCTTTGGTTAACAAAGGCGGGAGCAGGAAGAATTTTAGGCTCCTGCACTCATGGGACGTCCCCCAGGCCCCCTGCCTGGCTCGTGGGAGACGGGAGCAGCAGGCAGGGGCCTTTGGCTTGTGTGGCTCCCCAAGAGTGAGGAGTGGGGCCCGCTCAGGGCGCACACGCCAAGCCCTGAGGGCACGTCACGGGAAGGTGCACGCGGCTCCCCCGGGGGAGGCTGAGAGCCGGGGACTCTCTTTCCCCTCCTTTCCCAGCCATGGCCACGTGGCGTGCAGGTCCCAGCCCCTGGCAGCAGGGTGGGAGGCAGTGACCTTGACCCCGGGCGCAGGAGGACGGCCTGGGGGAGAGGTGAAGTGGGCAAAACTGAACCAGGGCACCTGTCTAGGGCACCGTGGACTGTGGGCTCCTGGCTGCGGCAGCCCCCAGAAGGGCCACCGTTGGCCCTGGCGCTCAGAGCACCTGGGGAACGGCGCCCACCTCAGCGGGAAGGGGCCAGCCCATCACCACCCCTGGGGACTCCAACCCCACCCACCCCCTGCTGCGCCCCCTCGCTCACATGGGAGCAGGAACTTGTGAGGCTGGAGAAATAAACCCTCGCTCAGCCAGAGGCACAAAGGTGCTTCCCTGGAGGTCGCACGGACTCTGATCCCTTGACTCCAAGGTGACTGTTTCTCTTTCTTGAAAAACAGAGCAGTTTTGTTTTCCTGGTTACAGACGCGCAGTCTCTTGTAGAGCTGGAGCAATGAGCCTCAGAAGAGAATGAAACTACCCAGAATCTCACCACGATCCACGTTGTTTCGCCCCCAACTTTCTTCTTAGGCTCACCTTTACTTTAAACAAACAGTTGTCGTGCCCTGGTTTTGTTACTGCGGGTTCTGCTGACCGAGGTGACGCTCCTGTCCTCACGGGTCCTTGAGAATCTAACTTTGACCGTGGAACGGGCCCTTTTCCCGAGCTGGTGACCAAACCCGTTTGCTGCTCTTGGGAACGTGGCTTGTTTTATTTTTGGTATACACACGAGGGCGAGCTTGAGTGAACTTCCTCAGACCTGCGAAGTCTGTGGGCGCCTCCGGTTACTTCTTTGCGGTAGACGCACGGGTCAGGGTGGAGCGTCTCTGGGAACCTCTGGACACAGCTTTGCCTGCTTGCAGTCCAGGCCACGGCAACTTGGTGCCTAGAGTCTGTGTCTCACCCCCACACCTAAGGGTTTTTTTTAAAGATCTATTTATATAAGAGCTGGGGTGCAGGTCAGAGGTGCAGGGGGGTGAAAGGGTTCACCAGGGACAGAATGGGGAGCAGGACAGGCCGATTGACTGAAATCCACTGCTGAGGGGAGCCGCGGGGAGACAGGAGAGGTCTGCTGCGCCATGTGGTCCCTGCACTCGTGCTGCAGTGGCTGCGGATGCCTCACGGTGCAGCGCTCGGCCCCTTGCGCCACCAGGGAGGCCCCACCCCTAAGTTTTATCCATCGCTGCTTTAAAAAGTGGTTTCCAGTTTAATAAGCAAAGTGACGACATCCTCTACGGCTTTAATTCGTGTGATTGCATCCCGAGCGTGGGCGCCCAGTGTGTCTAGGAGAACCCTGTTCCTTGCAGAGGCCGGAGGGTTCAGGGCCCTGCTGCCAGGGCTGGGTCTGGGCCTGCCCTGCTTGCCCCAGGCTGGGGCGGTTTTCACTTGACCCTTAATTGGAGCTGCATCAGGTGTCACCTACCTCAGCACCTGCAGCACTCAGGGCCAGGGTCAGCTTTTCCGGGACCGCAGTCCAATTCTGGTGGAGCATCAGCCGCACACAGGACGCTCGCGAGGCGGCCGCGTTCTGGTCCATTTGCCCCTGCAGAGCCCCCGGGTGCTGCTTCTCTGTCCCCAGCACTGGCTGTTTTTGAAAGTGTCACGTCCGCGTCATTCACCTATCAAGGACTCAAAAGCAACCGATGCCTGGCCGGGCCCTCAGAGCCTTCCTGCCAGGGCGCCCCTGGGCATGTGTTCCGGTCATTTAGCTGTGCTGACCACTTGCCACTGACCCAGATGCCCAGGGGATAAGTTGCTCCAGCCACTCGGCCCGCAGTGCCCCCCCCATGGGCTTCTGGTTAACTCTGATGGCCACTAAGTGCCTGAGGCACCTGGGCCAAACACAGGCGGTAACAGCTGCCCTTGACCTCACGTGTGGTCACGTGAAGACACTCAGCGTGCAGGGTCCTCCTCCCCTGAAGCTCCTCTTTTCCTCCTTCATGGAAATTGTAGAAATGCAGACAGACAGACAAGATCTGTCCACAGGTCACAAAGTCACTGCCCGGCCGACCCTGGTGACCGGCCAGCCCCGGGCGCTGCTTCTGTGGCTCGTCCCGCAGCCCTTCTTGGCCCGCTCCTCCTGCGGAGGCTGCCAGGCGGGGCCCCGGCGCCTCTGTCCTCTGCTGGCTTTGGGGCCAGTGCCAAGGGCTGGCCCTCGAGGGAGCTGCAGGCCACTTGGGTTATGGGGCAGACTCGAGGCCCCGCCGTCAGCGACCGGTGGGACCTGAGTCACTTTCCCGTTCTCAGGTGGCGCCCTCAAACGGCCTGGGGGGAGCAGCTGGGTGGTGTAGTACCAACGAGGGCACAGAGCAAGTTCTCGATGATTCTGGTAGACGGTCAAGGAGGAGTCCTGGAGCCCTCGGCGGCTTTTTATGCTTTTATTATCAGGGGCGACCAGGTCCACGGCAGGCAGGGGGCCGGGGGGCCAGGAGGCCCTGGCGCATCTCACTCTCTTGGCTGCTCTGCTGGCGTCCTCGTGACGCCGCCCTCATACGCCCGTGTCCAAACCCAGCTGCGCCCACCTGCGCATGCCCACTCAGGCCCGCGTGCAGAACCACAGGTGGCTGTCATCACACCAATGGCGGGAGGGTGGAAAAGCCCGAGAACTTTTCTCTGACCCTCCAGGTGGGCAGGAGGAGGAGGGAGGGCAGGAGGAGAAGCAGTGTGAGCCCCAGCCAGCGAACCCCCACACCTGCTGGTGGCTGTGTCCCCAACAGCTTTAGAGCTGTCACCAAAGGACCAAGGCCCCTCACGCTCTGATTCTGGAGGCCTCTGTGCCGTCCCGAGCCCCCTCCCAGCAAGAGGCCCCCAAAGTCACCCCATCATCCAGCAAAGCTCTCCCAGGTGGTCCCCGTGCCACAGGCCCTACCCCTGGGAGGCGCCTTCACATCAAGAGGTGCTCTTCATGGGGAGCCTCACCCCCAAAATATCTGCGAGAATAGCCGTGCTTTTTCCCAAGATGCCCATGAGATGCTGTCTGTTCTGAAATAAGCACCACCACGACGGTCAGCGTGAGAGATGAGTGCGGTGCGCGGTTCATCCACAGCCCCGAGCGTGGACGTCCTGCCCTGGGCTTGGGAACAGGACGGGGGTTTGTTCTGGTCACGCAGTTGCGGAAATGACTACTGTCATGACGGAAGACACAGCTCAGATGGAAACAGCAGCGGGGTGCCACACAGGGCCACAGGGAGCCCCAGGGGCGTTGGGGGGCAGAGGGAGCACTTGCTCCAGGGATGTGGGGGGGCAGAGAGAGCACTCGCTCCAGGGGCATGGGGGGGCAGGAGGGAGAGCTTGCTCCAGGGGCGTGGGGGGTGTAGGGTTAGAGAAGTCAGGTCTTTCCACCCTCCCACCACTGATGATGGACACCTGCGGTGCTGCGA
>JAGFMF010012255.1:5713039-5774301 GCA_019455555.1 Galemys pyrenaicus | reverse complement strand
GTCTTTCCACCCTCCCACCACTGATGATGGACACCTGCGGTGCTGCGAGCATTCCAGGGTGGGCATGCGCAGGTGGGCGCACCTGAGTTGGACACGGGCCTAAATGGGCGGCGTCATGAGGACACCAGGACCGACAGGACCGACCAACAGCGAGAGCACCAACGAGCAGCAGTGAGAGCAGCAAAGCAGCCGAGAGGGTGAGATGCGCTGGGGGCTGGGAGGCCTGCCAGCCCCCCGGCACCCCTGCCTGCCATGTACCTGGCCGCCTCTACTCATAAAAGCATGAAAAGCCACCGAGGGCTCCAAGACTCTCCTTCCTTGACCCATCTGCCCAGAACCATCCCGAACCTTGCTCCTGTGCCTCTTTCCTGCCTCTACAGGGGGCAGGAGGGAGAGCTTGCTCTAGGGGTGTCGGGGGTGGGGGGGCAGGAGGGAGAGCCTGCCGAGAGGATTCATTGTGGTTTGCTGGAGGGACGGGTGAGGCAGGGCAAGCTAGCGGGGTAGGCAGGTTTCGGGTTGGCTAGTTTGAACAACGGGGTGACCCCTCGCTGTCCAGTACCCAGCCCTGGGCGAGTTAGGCCAGGAGATAAGTGTTCGGGCTTCAGGAGTCTGGTAAACGGAGGTGGGGTGGGGACATGTGCTGGGCACTGGTGCAGGTCCAAGGTGCGCTTGCGGGCACCATCACGTGTCTCGGACTCTGTTGACCCTGGAGGGACAGTCCCGCCCCAGCTCACAAGGCTCAGGAGCTCAAAACTTCATGAAATAGAGCAAAAGACTTGATTCATAGAAGAGTCACCACAGATGGACTTAGCTAAGACGAGGCCATTAGGATGGGCTGGTGTCCTCATAAAAGGGGGAATTTTGCATGAACAGATGAGGTGAGATGAAGGTGGGGAGCCCTAAAGATTGCCAGAGAACCCCTGCTCAGGGGCGAGGCCACTGGTTGTCTCCCACGGTCCCCAGAACCAGGTCGGTGCTCAGGATGCAGTGACCGTGCAACCTCCGTGCCCAGAGCGGTCCTCCACTCCTCCCCCGCCCCCCGCCCAGCAGGCTTCTTCCTGCACCTTAAAAACTGAGCTCAACTGGGTCCTGAGAAAGAAAGTGACGGCTCCGAACCGGCCTTGCCCAGATCAGGCTCTCTCTGCTCAGGCCAATTCGTTGTAGGAAACCAAGTTGGTCGCTAGCACCCACTCGGCCTCTGAAAATGTATTGTGCACCCAGCTCCCACCCAGCTCCCCTTGAGCCAGGCTGCACCCCTCCTGGCTCTGCGGTGCTGGCGGGCCTTGGGCAGGCTGATTATTGGTTCAGAGCCGGATGGAGCGTCTTGGTGGAGTTTTCAGGCTTTAATGCTTTCAGGGAGCCGAGCAGGTGCTCAGGCGCAAGCAACCAGCCTCCAGCCCTCCGTGACCCTTTGGGCTTTCTCTGGGCGCGCTCAGGCGTGTTCTCTCACACGTCATTTCGTGGCCCCCCTCTCCGACTGCTCGTCCGCTCACTGCCGCTGTTTTATTCCCTCCTCTGGCTCAGGTGTGCACACGTGCAAATGCACGCACACCCGCACTCCAGGTGGCCACAAGCAGGCACGTGTGCCCCGTGCCCACCCTCCCTAGCACCTTCTGCATTCTCATGATCAAGGCCGCAGGTGGCGGCCACAGGCCGGTGATGTCAAAAGCCCGATTAACTCATTGACCCCACACTCTCCCTGCAGCCCTGAAAACTGACTTCTAGAAACATCCAGGTGTCCTGCTGTGTCCTCTAGATCTTTCACTCGGTCATTCATTCGTGAATATTTCTCGTGCTTCTGCTCTAGGCTCTAGAGAGACTTCACTTTCCGTAGGCACAAATGTCCTTCCAGAAACCAAGGCCCTTTAGCTACGAGCTCTTGGCCCCAGAGCCCCGGCTTGAGACTCAGGGCTGAACTCAGTGTTCTTAAGTGTAAACCAAGAGGACTTGAACGAGTCTGCAAGACCAGGGCAGAACCAGCACCTGTGAAAGTCAATTTGACTGCAGGTCAGAGGACATGTTCCCTCTCGGCGAGAACATTCCGGAACACCCAGAAAAACTTGGATTACAGGGTTATCTACCCCACCCTTCGGGAACTCCAGAGAGAGGCAGCTTCTTGTGGGAGTAAGGGAGGGTCCAGACTTGGTGGCGATGAAGAGTGGCAACGCTGCTCGAGACAACAGCGGCAACGGTGACAGTGGTGGTGGCGTGACAGTCGCAGAAACACCTGCTCGCCTCCCAGAGAACACAGATGTCAGCCCTCCCACCCACTTCTTTTTTTTTAATTTAGTTATTTATGCACACAAGAGCTGGGGTACAGGCCAGAGTCCAGGGACGTGAGAGGACTGACCGTAACACACCGCCGAGGGCAGCAGCAGGCGAGGCAGGCGAGGTCTGCTGTGCCATGTGGGTCCCCTCCTTGTCCAGCGGCAGGGATCGAACTCGTGCTGCAGTGGCTTTGGTTTGCTTCATAGTGTGTTGCTCAACCCAGTGCGCCACCAGGGAGGCCCACCTCCCGCTCACTTCTTACCGGGGTGCGCAGGTGGAAAGAATGGCTTCGAGGTCAGAGGCAGCAGAGCCCAGTTGCAGCCGTGATGCTGGCCCGTCCCTGCTGCGTGTCCTCCAGCAAGCCGCGCTCCGTGGGGCCGGGACCAGGTAGCAGCCCTTGACTGCCTGCTGCTGGGACAGCTTCCTCTAGCAGAAAGCAGCTGTCACTTCGGCCGGTAAAGTGCCTGCCGGCTGAGATGGAGGACGGGCGGCCATTCCCCCTCCTCGCTGTTTAGTGAAAGTGACGGTGAAGGACAAAGGTCAGCGCCATCGAGCCTAGAGCTGAACCCCCCCTCCCCAGGAGCAGGAGCAAGCCCTGCAGTGCCATCTCGAGGCGCCCCCATCCTTTGCAGCACCAGGTGGCCCAGAGGGGCCAGCGTGCATGCACACGACTCATCCAGGTGCTCCATGTGCTGGGAGAGCACTGGACAGGGAGTCAGGACCCCCGTGCGACCTCAGACAGGGAGCCCAGCGTCTGAACCCTCATCTGTACAACAAAGGGCGGGGGACCCGAGAGAGGTCAGAGGTCAGAGGTCAGCCTCACCTCTGTGATGCCGCGGAATCAGAGTCAGCAGAGTCAGCCCGAGATGTGCGAGGACCGCACTGCTTCTGCAGCTCCGGGGGGCTGGCCCAGCGGAGCCCTCTCCTGGCAGTGAGCAGACAGGGATGGGCCAGGAGCGCTGGCCAAGAGCAAACAGTGGCCCCTGTAGAACCTTCTGTGGGTCTTTACTCCAGCGTGTGGGAGGGAGACCCTCCCCTGGAGCCCAGCTCCTGCAGTGGGTTGGGTGAAGTAGGTCACCCCCTCCCTCCCAGCCTTCTTGCTTCTCGTCAGACTTGCAAATCTCTCAGCACAGCTCTTGGGCGGGCAACTGGGGAACAGCTCCAGGGGCCAGTGGGCATCCGCACCAAGCTCAGCTCTACCGGGATCCGAGGAAGCAAACTCGGTCGGCTCTGCGCTCTTCTGTTTCTCAGATCAGCAAAGGTGGAAGGCGACAGGATGCGGGTCGGCACCAATGCAGGGCCTCTCACCCCATCTTCAAGCTGGGGGCCGTGCCTGGGTGAATACTGGAGGACAGGCGCCCAGCTGGGCAGAGCAGCACGGAGTGGCCCTGGGGGTGGCTCACCCCCAGTCAGACCCAGGAGCCAGTCCAGGTGATGCTGGCCCGTCCTGCGTGGATGGGAACATTCAGCATGGTGATTCAGCAGTGGCGGGTATAGTTTTCTCTTTGGAGGGTTTACGTACGATGCCCACAGAAAAAAATCTAGAAAGCCAGGAGCCAGCGTGTTAAACCTGTATTTATGGGCTCTTTTATGCTCCTCATTTTTGTTTATTTCTGTTGTGGCACGGGCTCTGCATAATAAGTGGAATCAGGAAAACAAAGCCCTGTTTTTAATGACAACTGGCTGTCGGTGAGCTGCCTGGGGCAGGTGCAGGGAGGCCAGAGCGGGTGGCGCCTTGGCCCCAGCCCTGGGTTGGCAAGGAGGAGAGATTAATCTCTATCTACGTCCCGGTGTCACCAGCTATTTCGGGAGAATGGCAGTGCCTTCCGCCCCCCAGCTCAGGTGTCAGCAGCTGGGGAGAAGTCATCTGTCAAGGGGAGAGAGCCCCTTGAGAGTGGAGCAGGTGGCTGTGCAGCCGCCCCGCCCAGGACGGTGGCCTGTCCTTCTGGGCGAGCCCTGGTGGGGGAGGGGCTGGTACGCGGGGCAGGCGTGGTGGGCCCCTCCGCCTGGGCCAGTGAGGGGACCCGCTCGGTTTCCGTAAAGCTAGATCTGGGGTAGAGGAAGACCTGGGACAGCCTCTTCTGTCACGCCTGCCTCTTCTGGGCCACGCCTGTCCCGGGGGATTTGCCGTGGGGTCCCACAGAGTCACGTCCACCCCCTCAAGGTCCCGGAGCCGGCAGCACAAGGCCTGCAGGACAGCGGGGCAGGGGGCAGCTGCCGGGCCCAGGCCGGCACGACAGGTGTCGGTTCGCTCTGGTGCTCCGCTGTCCTCTGATCTGCTGGCTGCATCTCGAGTGTAAACAACAGGCGTCAACTCTGGCTAATGGAATCACGGATGGGGCATGCTCAGAACTGAAAAGAAGGCCGGAAGCAGGCTTAGAAGAGCGAGGCAGCTCTGGGAGTGCAGGGGCAGAGGCCTTGAGTGATTCTCCAGGGCAGGCTGCTGGGCTGACTCTGCACTGCACAGACAGACGCTGGCTGGGTGGGGCACGGGCTGACCCCCCCCCAAGGAAGGGCCGTGCACTGTACGGAAGCAGGGGTCCTTCAAGATGCACCCATCGGGGAGAGGTAATTGCTCAAAACTGAACCCGGGGCAGCCTCGCCCTGAGAGATGCAGGGTGAGAGACCAGAGGACAGTAGGTGGCTCGCATAATCCACCTGTAGCGGCTTGAGTCACATGCCCTCGAAGACGGGCTCAGGTCCTAGTTCCTAGAACCCATCAGTGCCCTATTCAGGAAGAGACAGAGTAACTTTAAGAACTTGGTGTAAGGTCATCCTGGGTGGAGGGCGGACTCCCAATCCAACATCAGATGTCCTTGTAAGAGAAAGATTGGGAGATTTAAAAGGCAGAGATGGGATGGAGATGGCCACAGGCCAGGGAACATGGGCCACCGGGAGCTGGAGGGGGCAGGGAAGAGTCTCCCCAAGAGCCTTCAGAAATGCCTGGCCCTGCTGGAATCCTCATTTCAGATGTCTGGCTTCTAGAACCACGAGAGAAGACACTTGTCAGTCAGCCAGTTGCCGGTCATTTGTTAACTGCGGCCCCAAGAAAAGAACGCAGCACCCACACCCTTTCGAATGATCTTTGATGTTCTTCTACTGAGAATGCCGGGCGGGAGGGCTCCAAACTGGGTTTACAAGTGCAGCTTGGGTGTCATTTTATGACCCCCGGGGCTTTGGTGTCCCTTTCGACAACTTGCGTGAGCAGTTTTAGGGCCAACGGGGAGGGTAATGGCTGGTGGTGCCAGTGCCATCTTTCTTAGCTGGATCATCTTTAGCAAGAAACCAAACTGTTCATTTCCGCAACTGCAAATCAGGCCATCGTAATACAGCTGTGGCCTTTACTTGGCGGGTTAAGGAGTGTAGACAATGCAGAGCTTAGAAGCCTGCCTGGGACATGGGCCCAAGAGGCTACGGGAACGTTCATTGATTTGCCAGCGCCCATTCAGAACTACGGTCTGAAGCACCTCAGTACTGGGAATACAGGGGGGAGCCGCCACAAAACTAGATCAGTCTCTCAGAGCTGCTGACCTGTGCGTGGGGAGTGGTAGGGAGCAGAAAATGAGCAAACGAGTGCACGTGTCACGTCACATTGTAGTGCCAGGAAGGGCCCCAGGGCAAGTTCTGGATGATTCTAGCAGACAGGGTAAAGGAGGAGTCCTGGAGCGCTCAGTGGCTTTTATGCTTTTATTTACAGAGGCGGCCAGGTACATGGCAGGCAGGGGTGCCGGGGCACCCCAGCGCATCTCACTCTCTCTGCTGCTTTGCTGCTTCTGCTGTTCTCTCATTCTGCTGGCGTCCTGTTCTCCCGCTGCTGCTGCTGCTGCTGCTCTTGGCGTCCTCTTGACGCCGCCCTTACGCGCCCGTGTCCAAACCCAGGTGTGCCTACTTAGGCATACGTGCAGCACCGCAGGTGTCCATCATTATACTAATGGTGGGAGGGCAGAAAAGCCCAAAAACTTTTCTCTGACCCTACACACATGGTGCTGAGTGCCGGAGGAAAACAAAGTCAGGTAGGGGGTAGAGGCTAATGTTGGGGTTGGGGAGAGCAGCTGCTTTAGATGAAGGCTGCGAGGCCCCTGGTTAGGTGACAGCTGAGCAGAGACTTAAAGTGAAGGAGTGAGCTGGGCAGAGGGAGCAGGTGCAAAGGTCCTGAGGTAGGCTCATGCTCAGGGAACAGCAAGCAAGGTGGTGTGAGGGGCTTGGGGGGACACACTAAGGGTTGTGGTTTTCACTTTGAGAAAGATGAGGAGGGCTTGGGCGTAGCAATGACACGGGTCATAAGTTTCCCTGTTAAAGCTTCATCCTGGCTGTTGACGGGAAGGTCGGGCACCCTGTAGGTAGAAGTAGGAAGACAACGGAGGCGTTTGCAGCTTTGTCAGTGGCGAGGCTGCCGCTCGAACCACCTGAATCCACGTCCCTCATTCAGTTCCAGAGTCGGAGAGGCTGTGCTGTTTGTTAAACCACCAGCTCCACCATTACTCACCAGCAGTCACCTAATCAGTTGGAGGGATGCTGCGTGCCTCCCGTCTTCTCCATGCTAGGGAGAGGACTCGTAAAACTTCACAGCTCATGGCACTTTGGCTCCTAAGGACCTTTATTGCTCCCGCACACAGGGTTGAAAGATTTTTCTAGCAAACTCATTGCATATTGAGTAACAGCCCCTGAGGCCTTCTCATAAAGCGGGGAGTGATTTCTGATGGTCCTGGGGAAAAACTAGTCCTCCTTTGGGATCCCCTGTGGGAACGCCCGGAGGTCCTCCTACACCTTTCTGACTTGTTCTGGGTGATCCTGGTTGTCCGTAATGTTCTCTTTCTACAAGCCAGGCCCTGAGTTGGGAGTCAGGGAAGCCCACAGAGGAGGCATGGGGACCCAGGAAGAAGAGGACTCATGGGAGGGGGAAACGCAGGGAGCATTCAGGGTGGGCTTCCCAGAGGAGGTGTTTCCTGGATGCATTTTGAACAGGAGTTGGCAAACTTCCTCTAAAGGGTCAGATAGTAAATATTTAGGCCTCACGAGTCACGATCTCCATGGCAGTGACTCAGCCCTGCGGTGCAGCGTGAAAGCAGCTGTGGATGAGGGTCAGTCAGCTCCCCGGCCATGTTCCAGTAAGAGCTCACTCACAGACACGTGTGGGAGGGGGCTTGAGCCCGGAGTGAGGAAGCCTGTAGTGCTGAGGGATAAGGAAGCAATCCCTAGGCCCTTATTCCTGGAATGGGGCGAGTGAGGATGTGGACGGGGTGTCCCCTGGCTAGTGCTGCCTGGTCTGGGGCTCACAGCCCAGGATGAAAACAGTGAGGAAACTGTGGCATTTAAGGCTACATGTATCCCCCTCTATGTATCGCCCCATCCTTCTTAGCTCTGACGGTGTGCAAATCCCCCCTGTAAAACAGCGGCCATGATGGTGATGAGTGTTTTTAGTATCCTTCCAGGGATATCCTTCCAGAATTATAAGCCACATTCCTATGGTCATCTCCTCTGTTTCTTATTTCTTGCCACCCCGTTGTGGTGCCAGCAGGGCCAGAGCAGACTCTCCCTGATCCTAGCAGACCAGAGGGGGCCAGGAGGAGGCCTGGAGCCCTGGGGGGCTTTTTTAGGCTTTTATCACATTGTTATCTCAGAGGTGGCCAGGTCCATGGCAGGGGCAGGGAAGGGTGGGGGCAGGAGGCTCCCAGCCCCCTGCAGTTTTCACTGGGCTCTCAGCCTCTTGTCTCTGCTGCTGCTGCTGCTCTTGTTCTCTTCTCGCTTGTCTTCTGCTCTCACTTTCTCTAGGCATCCTTGTGACGCCGGCTCCGCCCAGGTGCACCCCCCCTGCGCATGCGCACTCAGGCCCGCGTGCAGGGCCGCAGGTGTCCGTCATCACACCCATGGTGGAGGACAGAGAAGCCTGACACTTTTCCATTTACCCTACACCTGCGAAGTTCACAGCCTGAGGCCACAGCTCTGGGCTCCCGAGACAGCTTCCTCGCAGCCTTGTCCTAACCTCTGCCTGTGCCTTTCACGCCCTGGCGGCGTGTAGAACAGGGGGCGGCAGGAACCAGAGCGAGGGGCTGCAGACTCAAGCGCTCGCTTGTGTCCTGTCTCCTGATGCAGCCTGACCCTGTGCCGGGTGACGGCTGGCCTGCCTCGTGGTTTCAGTGCTTTCAGACTCCTAGCTCACACGACCGCCGGCTGCAGCCTGAGTGCGGCTCAGGGCGCCGTTTGGAATCTCTTAAGGCGCTTTCACGACCCTGCGGTGACCCCCGGCACCTGCACACAGGGTGCCGTTCTAACCCAGGAGGCTGCTCCCCAAGCACCCCTAGGACTCCAAGGTTTTCCTTTGTTCCCCAATGTAGCAACAGGAAAGTTGGCACGGGCAGGTTCAGGATGGTTCTGGGCAGACGGGTCAAGGAAGCCCAGGGTCTTGGAGCCCTCGGTGGCTTCTCATGCTTTAATGAGTAGAGGTGGCCAGGTACATGGCAGGCAGGGGTGCTGGGGAGCCGGGGGACTGGCAGGCCTCCCAGCCCCCGGCGCATCTCACCCTCTCGGCTGCTTTCTACTGCTGCTGCTCACGTTGGTCGGTACTGTCATTTAAAAAGAAGGAGCAGGGCCTCCTTGGAGGTGCAGGGGTTAAAGTCTCAGCATCATCAAGTTGTCAGCAGCTACTGTGCTGAGTTCGATCCCCCAACCAGGGAGCTGACCCACATGCGCAGCAGACCTCTCCTGCCTCCCCGCTGCTCCCCTCAGCAGTGGGTTTCAGCAGATCCACCTGTTCTCTCCCCACTCTGTCTGGGGAGTCATCTTATCCCCGCACACACACCTCTAGTCTGCACCCCAATTCTTGTATGTATAAGTAAATACTTAAAAAAAATAAAAATAGAAAGGAGAAGGCTGATTAGCACGTGAAAAAACACTGTGCCTCACTAATCACTAGAGAAATGCAAAGCAGAACCACAGAAAAACAAGTTACTAATTCACACCTGTTGCGGGACATTAATATATATATATTTTTTAAAGATTTATTTATTTATGCATACAAGCACTGGGGTACAGGCCAGAGGTGTGGGGGGGTGAGAGGATTCACCACAGAGAGCTGGGAGCAGAACAGGCAGATCAATGGAAGTACACTGCTGAGGGGAGCAGCGGGCACAGCAGGAGAGGTCTGCTGCACCATGTGGGTCCCCGCCCTGGCCGGCAGCAGGGATCGAACCCGTGCTGCAGTGGCTGCGATCCGCTTCATAGTGCGTTGCTTAACCCACTGCGCCACCAGGGAGGCCCGGGGCATTAATATTTTTTAATGAAAAATAACTAGTGCACGGAAGGCCGTGGAGAAACTGGACTCCTGGCGCACTGCTGGAGGGCGTACAAAGTGCAGCACCCCAGTACTTAAACACAGACTGTCCAGATGATCCAGCAGCTCCACTTCTGGGCCTTTACCCCAAAGAACTGAAAGCAGGGACTCCCACAGAAGCTTCTAGAGAGATGTGCACAGCAGCCAGAAGATGGAGACCACCCAGGTATCCATTAATGCAGGGGCGGGCCTGCCAAACGGACTGGCGTTCGGGCTTACAGAGGAAGGACGTTCCGACATGGGTCTCAGCCCGGGGTGGCCCTCGATGCTGAGCGAAAGAAGCTGGTGTGAGGAGGAAGGACGGCGTCTTCCCATTCAGTGTGACCCATCTGCCGCTTCTAAGCCTAAACTGGGGCCTGTGCACGTGGGGAGGGGGTGCGTTACTGAGCGCCTATGTTCTGATGGCGCACACGCCCTTTTGCACCTGTCGCTTATTGAGCCCCTCTCCCTGGCAGGTGAGCGGCACCACCCTCAACTCACAGCCGCGAACCCGAGCAGGGATATCGCAGGACCCCGCTTATATGAATGAGCAAATTTCTGGAGCAGAATGTAGACCGGCGGTCCCCAGGGGCCAGGAGGGCGAAGCCACAGCTCAAGGGAAGTTCTTTTAACGGAGCTGGGGATGAGCGTTTGGGAAACAGAGTGGTGAGAGCTGTGTGGTATTATAAAGGCATTTATTTAATGCCACCGAGTTGTACACTTAGGTAGGGTAAATGAAAGTTCTCGGGTATCCCCCTGCCCATAATTAGTGATGACAGACACCTGCAGTCCTGCACGCAGGCCTGATGGCGGCTCCTGGAGTAGGGTGTGGGCATGCGCAGGTGGGCGCACCTGTGCAGAGAGACTGGGTCGATAAGGCTAGCGTCACAAGGACGCCACAAGTGGCCGAAGCGTGGCAGTGGAGTACAGAGCAGTGCAGGACGTCGTGGGAACAGCCAGGCAACAAGGAGACTCGACTGCTTGAAGCGATGATGAACCAGCCCAGTCTGAGATGGTTACAGGACGGCTTAGAAGTGTTCATTTGGGAAATTTTGTGTTGTGTATACTTTTTACTAAAGTAAAAAACAAAACACGAAGAAAAAGAAGCCACCCCCTCAGTAGTGAAAACGGCTCTTTCATTTTGACTCTGCTGAGTCCCTGATGAGCTTCATCTTTTGCTGAGAACTCTCTCTCTGCTAGCTCAGGTCTCCTGAAAAAGTAAAGGAAGTTTTTTTTTTTTTTTTTTAAAGATTTATTTATTTGTACATCCAAGAACTGGGGTGTAGGCCACAGGTGCGGGGGGTGAGAGGAGTCACCAGAGACAGAGTGGGGAACAGAGCAGGTAGATGGACTGAAGTACACTGCGGAGGGGAGCAGCGAGCGAGGCAGAAGAGTCTGCTGCGCCATGTGGGTCCCCTCCTTGGCCGGCAGCAGGGATCAAACTCGTGCTACAGTGGCTGTGGCTTGTTTCACAGTGTGTTGCTTAACCCACTGCACCACCAGGGAGGCCCTTGGAAGCTTTCATTTTTGACCCCAGCCTAAAGTGTCTCTGATGCTGAAAAGTATGGAAAGCACCGGGTTGGGTAATTTGTGTCAACTCCATTGGGCCATGGTGTGCCCAGATATTTGGCCAGACATTATTCTGAATTTGTCTGTGAGGGTGTCTGGGATGCAATGAACATCTGAGTCAGTGGAGTGAATAAAGCAGATTGCCCTACCCAATGTGGTGGGCCTCGCCCAATCAGGCGAAGGCCTGATCCTAACAAAACCCTTCTCTTCTGGCCTGACTGCCTTGAGCTGCGACAGCTCACCTCTTAATTCCCCTCTGGCATCCAAAGACCACTCTGGATGACTTTTCACTTTCTTCATGAACACGTCCTGACACCTCCTCCTGTTAGACCTAAGTTCCTTGAAGCTGGCATCCCTCTTTCCGTCCCATTTCTCTCTTCCATTCATTCTTTTTTGGCATCCTTCCTGGCATCTAACAGAAAGCCTCACCCATTTTATTTAATGTATGAATTAAAGAAAGCCATTTAACTTAATAACTAAGTGTCTGTAACTAAGAGCAGCCTGCCTTAGGAGGTAGCCTACTTACGTGAGCACTTAGTCTGAAGCAGCAGTTGTCAGTTAGGGGATTCTTTCCCTTTCCACACTCCCTCCTGGGAACAGGTGGCACCGTCTGGAGACATTGGGGGTTGTCACATGAGTGTGGCACTGCTGGCCTCTCGCAGGTAGAGCCCATGCTCTGAGCATCCCACAGTGCACAGAACGGACCCCCACTGTGCCCCAGTGCCCCAAGCACTTATCCAAACTCAAATATCAAGAGAGCCAAGGGCGAGAAATCTTGGTGTAAAATAAGACCTTGTAGGAGGGAAGAGGGGTCCCCACAGTCAGGTCACCTCCAACCCCTGAGTTCTGCAGTCAACCTCAAGTGACTCTCTTACGTAGTTGGCAGCCGTGCCCTGCCCCCCTCTGCTGGGCTGTGTCTGGCTGGTGGTTATGCAACCATCCCAGGCCAGGTGGGTTCACTGTCGGGTCTCACAGAATGTTGGAGCCCTCAGTAGATTTTTGCAGGCCTTAACTGCTGAATCAGGGATCAGTTCCACCAGCAGAGAGGCAGCAACTTGAGCCTGCCAGCCTGGGAATGACACCCTCCCTTCTGGACGCGGGTGTCTGCATTTACACATGGGCACACCGTGCTTTTTGGCTTCCCAACCCACGTGTCCACAATTACAGGTGCCCGTGCCCTGTGCCACATAGCCCAGGAGGTGTGCAAGGCCACGGTGTCGCCGTAGAGGCCAGCGGCTGGAGGGCAGAAGGAAGCCCGACTTAGCTCCATTTTCCCTGCACTGGCTGACTTTCTTTGTCCAACACTTATTTCTCTGCCCTTTGTGAGCTACAAAAGCGCATTGAGCCAATGCGTCTTATCGAGCGGGTCCCATCGAGTGTGGTTCCAGCATCTCCCAGCCGCGGTGGGTTCGTCTGCGGTGTTTTTCAAACAAGTCTTTTCCCATCACCGCGGAAAAATGTGAGATGACATTTTCTAACAGTCCACTTTGTAGAAATGCCAAGCCTCATCTGAAGGCACAAAGAATGTTATAGAAATCAGAATCGACTGGGGCGTCGGGGCCAGCGCAGGTTGGAGTTAAATGCCAGACTCCGCGGGCTTGTGGTGTTTTGTTATGGTTGTTTATCAGTTAATACAGTTCACTGAAGGACAGGACTTCCAGACAGTTTCTCTAGGTAAACAATGAAGATGATAAACCTTATCTTGGATTTGGGAGCTGCCTGTGTTGCTGTAGTGTCTTTCTTGTGTATTTTCATAACATCTTTTGCTGGTGGGGTAGGCAGGAGTGTTAAGGGGGAATCGGGTCAATTAATTTTTCCACTTTTCCATCGGAGAAAAGTGTCTTCAAGCAAACCTTGATCTCATTCTGTCTTACAGCTCTCCTGTTCAAATGCATTTAAAAGACTCAGGATGAGTTAGCAAATTGTTTGGCTTTTTCAAGAAAAAGCAACAGTTAAGAACTAATCCGGTCTCAACTGGAGAAACCTGCATAACTGTGGTCCCTAAATCCTTAGGTTTATGAGGTAGCCTCTGAATCACGGAGAGGAGGGGCGGGGAGTCTGGTTGCCAGGCAACAGTTCCCATGGCGAGGAGAGCATCAGTGGGTTGGCAGCAGGTTGCTCAAAAGATGGGCCAGGATGGAAGGAGGAAGCTCAAGCGTGCTTCCTCCATCTTCTGTTTCTCAGCTGGCAAAGGAAAGATACACAAATAAAACCCTGAAGGTTGTTTCAGGGTTGCTGTGCAATTGACAGGACTGCTCTTTGTAGGAGAGAAATTAGCTACTTAGTGAGGTGTGAAGAGATCATCCTGACTTTGGGGTGATGGTGGAGATGTGCTGAGGGTTGGCTTTTTAAAATCAGGCCGTGCCACTTGCTGGGACTTGGTTCCTTTTTGTCCTTAGGGCGGTGGGGGTCAGGGAGAGCAGCGTGAGCTTAGAAGGTGGCCTACAAAATGGAGGGCCTTGGGAGGCACTGGCACTGCACCTCCCCCATACCTGCGACTAGGTGTGTTGCCCAGTGGATGCCGCTGCCCTCTCATCGCCATCCCTGGGGATTCATGCCCGGAACCATGTCTGCTCCATGCCTGGCGCCCTGGGCCCCCGGTGGGAGTCCCAGCTCAGAGCTTAGACTCTGCGAAGGCATGGAGCAGTCCAGGAAGTCTGCCTGGAGGAGGGCCTGATTCTGGGTTGGGATGTTCATGGGGAGAAGATGGCCACATCAGGTACACCACGCCTTCTGGTAGGTCAAGGGGCCTGATACATCCACACTGTGCCATGGTGATTACCTTGCGGCATTTACAAAATTTTTAATTCCATGCAAATCATCTTCATTCCCCTCTTGACCCTGGGGGACGCGCCCGCTTCGCCTCCATAGGCAGGGTCTCACCACACACCCGGGTGGCTGCCTAAACCTGTGTCGTTCTGCCCTCCCTGTTGCAGGCCTCGATGAGATCCAGTGCTCCCTGCCCGTGGAGAACAGGAGGGTCTTCCTGCACCAGCTGTCGGAGGCCAGCTTCAGCGAGTGCAAGTTCAGCCTGTCCTTCACGGACCTGTTCATCATCATCTTCTCAGGCGTGGCCGTGTCCATCGCCGCCATCATCTCCAGCTTCTTTCTGGCCACCGTGGTGCAGTGTTTTCAGAGGTGCACGCCCAACAAGGACACTGAGGACGAAGACGAGGATGAGGACGACTGAGCCGCCCCCTTCCGGGCCTCGCCTTCCGGAACCCCAGCCAGTGGCTCCCCTCCCGCAAGAGAGGGAAAGGCTGCAAAGGGAAAGGAGTCCACGGCCATCGGTGCCCGGAACCATGTCTGCTCCATGCCTGGCGCCCTGGGCCCCTGTGGGACTCCCAGCTCAGAGCTTCGACTCTGAGGAGGCGCAGAGCAGCCGAGGAAGGCTGCCTGGAGGAGGACCTGCCTTACGGTTTGGGGTGTTTGTGGGGAGAAGATGGCCACGTCAGGCTCCGTAGCTGCCAACTGAGAACAGCTGGGGGGTGAAGACAGGCAGCTCTCCACTGCGAAGACAGTTTGGCCGGCCTGTTTCTCAGACCCAGGCCAGGAGGCCGGCGTGTCTCCTCAGTGCGGGGCGCAGCAGTCAGCTGTCTGGGGCTGTGCTCAGGCCCTTCCCCCTGAGGGCTTTTGCCCCTTCTGTGCCGGCTTCAGCTGCCTCGGGTCGTTATGCAGAAAACAAACCCACTCTGCTAAGATGGGACTTAGCACTCGGGCCAGGTCCAAGGGTGACAGTTTGGGACAACTTCTGTTGACAGAGCTGAAACCTGGTCCTCGGCCCTAAGAGGTCGCCATGCATGGAGGGAGCACAGGCGTCTGCACGGTAGCGGTGGGCCCTGGTCCCTCTGGAGCACGGCGAGTCACATCCCTCTCCGTATTCCAGTCCCCCCCCCCCCCACCGTCCCTCTCAGCCCGGCCACACCTGCCGTCTCTGCGTGGCCGCCCACCCGTCACCTCCTGGCCTTGCAGCAGCCCCTCCCGGAGGCCCACGTTCCAACAAGCACACTGCACAGGACCAACAAAATACCAAAACTCAGCAAACCGGGGCGCGGCCTCTGAAGCGCCCTCCTGGCCTTGGGCTACGTGTGTGTTTCCCTGACACCTGCCTCAGCAGGACAGGCTGTGTTTGCCACAGGTGGACTCAGCGCGGCCGTGGGCCAGCGGCTGAATGCAAGGTGATGTGATTCGGCAGCGTCCGGCCTCGCTGGGGACAGACCGAGATGAGGGGCCTGCCAGAAGCCCCTGGGACATTTCTGGGAATGCCCTCCCTGTTGTTTCTCACATACACAGAGTCCTGTTCCCCTCCACCTTGGCTCTGTGCCTCCTGCTGGGATGGGACAGGACTTTCCTGGCTGCCGAGGCCTCGCCAGGGCCTGGAGTGATTTGCATGAGCCCGAGGGGCCTGCTTCTTGTGTTCCTTCAGGGGAGCATAAAGCAAAGTGGCTGACAAGGCTGTGATAGTGGGTGGGGGGAGCACCATGAAGGAAATAAATGAGGGCCTGTGGCAGGGAGCTGACTCTTGAGTGGAGGTGGGGTGGGGTGGGCTCTCCAGAGACACAGCCTGCAGATGCTCTCTGCCTAGTTATCATCTACCTACCTTCACTCGCTGCTTCTTTTATTTATTTTAAAGATTTATTGATGCACACAAGAGCTGGGGTACAGGCCAGCGTCATGGGAGGTGAGAGGATTCACCAGATAGAGTGGGGAGCAGAACAGGCAGATCTGCTGAAACACACTGCTGAGGGGAGTGGTGGGGAGACAGAAGAGGTCTGCTGCGCCATGTGGGTCCCCTCCCTGGCCAGCAGCAGGGATCGAACTTGTGCTGCAGTGACTGTGGAAGCCCCACAGTGCGGTGCTCAACCGCCAGGGAGGCCCCACTCTTTGCTTCTCCTTTCTACCTGCTCTTGCCTGCCTGGCTTCCTTCCTATTCTCCCCCTTCCACCCCCCACATCCATCTTTTTTCCCTTCTCCCTACTCTTTCTCTCTCTCCCCCTTCCCTCTCCCTTTGTTCTTTCCTTGCTGTCTGTCTGAATTATGAGGAACCAGCTCCTGTGACTTTGGGAGCTGGGAAGCCCCGTGTCTGTTGCTGGCCGCTGAGATGCCATGGAGCTGACGTGGTGGTTCAGTCTGAGTAGCAGGCCCGAGAGGCGGGGGAGCCAAGGAGCCAGCCTGCATGCAGGCAGCAAGAGTGAGTTCTCTCTTCTTCCGCCTCTTGGTCCGACTGGGGCTCTCAGAGAATTGGGTGCTGCCTGCTGTGTTGGGAGGGCCGTCTGCGCACTCAATCTGCTGCTAACGCCACCTGGGACCACCTCTCAGACACACCCAGAATTGTTCACCCAGATATCTGGGCACTGCACAGCTCAGTCCAGTGGACACAGAAGGTCAGCCATCTTGGGCGGGGGTGGCCTCTGGGCAGCCGTGAGCTGAATCCTGCCCCCTCCTCACCTCCCTGCCTCCCCCTCTTCCTACTCTTCCACTCTCTCTTTTCTTCTCCTTCCCCCGGAGGAGACGCTGGGTCACCCCTTCTAGCCCCCAGCCCCGTCAGCTCTGGTCAGTTTACCCAGGCTCAAGGGGCTGTCTTCTCACGGGGCCACTGGAACTAGGATCATCTTCTAGAACATTCTGAAGACACTTTCAGGACCCCAGAATTCCCTGCACAAATGACCTCTTCCCAACCTCCCTCCTCCAGGAGTGGCCAGAGTGGAATTGGGGATGGAGCAAAGGTTGAATGTACAGATGGAAGCTCATCCTTACGAGAGGCATAGGGAGAAGCCAGGGCTGGGGAGAGAAGTGGGAGGTCTTAGGCCACTGGGCACTCCCCACTGCCCCACGCTAGTGTATATTTCCAGGAATTCAAGAATTCATCAGGTAAGCCTTCCGAGCCACGGACAATGCACTTTGGTTAAGGGAGCAGGTGGGACATTTTCCTTAACAGTTTATCTTCGCTCAGGACTCGTGAGTGTTCAGATGTGGGTATACAGAGGGCACCGGTGCGCCTGTCCCAGCTTCGCAGGCATTAGAGCTGGGCCGGGACCACATCAGGAAGCAAAGGGCAGCCACACTGGCTCTGGTGCTTTGGCTGTGTGCTGCTTCTGTCCTGTGGTGCCTTTAGAAGGGCTTGATTTCAGCATCTCAGTGTTCATCCCCTCTCCCTCCCCCCAATGTCCCTGCAGGCTCAGATGGTCAAAGTTACGGGTTTGAATCATAAGGGCCATCTAAGCGGGGGGAGGGAGCTGGCTCTATTAAACCTAACCGGGCCCCAGAGCTCATCAAGGTTCTAAGTCTCCTTAAAGTCCTCCACCACCAACAGAGCCAGCCGCCAGCACTGGGCTTTGACCATAAACTCCTTTTTAGTGGCCTTGCAGGCTAAGTCATTTATTGCTTGTGAAGTGGTCTATTTGAAAGCCTGCAGCGAAACCTCCCCAGAGCTGACTTTTCTGGGTTTCATTTGCCTGCAACCAACAAAGTAGCTTTGTTCTCCAAGACTCTAGACTAATAAACAGACATCCAAGCATTAGACTTATTTCCATGTAAAAGATTTTTCGAGAACAGAAAAGAACACAATTCTCTGCTGTTGGTGAATGTGACCCGCTTATTAAAAACGATTCCTTTCCACGGTGTAAATGAGTTTCTCTGTTTTGGCCTTGGGACTCATACAAGGTGCTTCTCTGGTAAAGACTCACACTCATCTCGGGGTCATTAGTCACAGACGCGTTTGCTCTGTTCCGTTGGCACCTGAACCACAAGTGGTTTTCAGGGACCTTATCAGGGTTTGCTGCTCTATAATAAACCGCCATCCCCGTTGGGCTGGAGCCTCCCCTGTGAGTCACCAGAGCGAAGGGGGTGCACATTGACCTGTCTCAAAAGGCGCCCTCAGGGCCTCCCTGGTGGCGCAGTGGGTTAAGCAACACAGTATGAAGCAAACCACAGCCACTGCAGCACGAGTTCGATCCCTGCCGCCGGCCAGGGAGGGGACCCACATGGCGTAGCAGACCTCTCCTGCCTCGCCCGCTGCTGCCCTCAGCAGTGTGTTTCAGCAGATCTGCCTGTTCTGCTCCCCACTCTTGTCTGGTGAATCCTCTCACCTCCCTGGACTCTGGCCTGCACCCCCAGCTCTTGTAAGCATAAATAAATAAATCTTTAAAAAAAAAAAAGGCGCCCTCAGCGGGGAGGGCAGCCTCTGAGTGTCCTCATAGCCCAGTGCCCTGAAGCAGTGACGACAACTTCGTTCAGAGGCAGTGAGGGCGCAGAGAAGTCACGGGAGGGGCCCTGGCTCAGTGCCGGGCCGCTGAGCATTCCCCAGCAGCACACGGTCTCACCTTCCTTCCCAAGCATAGGACCTGGCTGGACAAGGGCGCAGGCGCAGAGAAGCCCTCCTGGGCCGCTGAGGCTTAGCATGCCGCCAGGATAAACGGATGGGTGGACGGGTACATGGTAGCTGAGTGGATGACGGACAGTTGGATGGATGGATGGGTGGGTGGAGGTGCGGATGGATGGGTGAGTAGGTGAGTGATGAATGGGTGACTGGATGGGAGCGTCGGGGTGGGGTGGGTGGATGGATGCATGGGGGTGCTTGGATGGGTGCATGGGCAGGGGTGCATAGGTGGTAGGTGGATGAATCTGTAAGTGGGTAGGTAGGTGGATGGGTTGATGGAAATTTTCTACCCTGCTCAAGGACGTAAGGGCACGCACCGCGTGAGGACTGCAGCTCGGGAGGGCTCAGGAGACTCGTGCTGGCGTGTTAAAGTGACAGCCTCTCCGGCGTGCAAGGGGTGCAGCTCCCAGCCAGCCCCGCGGCAATGTCAGGGCCCTCTCGCATCCCTTCCTCCGCACGGCTGCCGGCTCCATTATGGCTCCGAGGTCTCCGCTGCCTCCCGAGCGTGTGCTGCTGGCCCCTGACCCCCACGCAAACCCCCAGGGTCCACGCCGGGCCTGGGGGCTTTCAGCCTGGGCATCCAGAGCAAGCTCCACCTGCTCGGAGGCCAAGGGGCGGGGGGGCCCTCCCCGCTCTGCTCCGTTCTCCTTGGCTCCGCCAGCCTTGCACCGGCAGCTGGGCCGGAGTGCCTTCCATCTGCGGCCATCTGACCCCTAATTACTTCAGCTAATTACTTGGACAGGCCTTCCCTGCAAAGGGCTCGAGACCCAGGGACAGCAAGAGGGGGTGCTCTTCACCTGTCCTCGCCACCACCTGCCTCCGGGGAGGAGATGAGCGCCTTTCGGTCACTCAACTTCCCAGACTTGCTCTCCGTGGTCAGGTCCGCTGTCACTGTGATGGGTTTCCTCAGAAAGCTCATTCTCTTGCTAATCCTGAATCTTCTAAGGGGTTTGGGGAAACCAGTCAGGAGGGGTGCAAGGTGGACTCACTGCAGCGGTGGCTTCTCCCCTCTCCGACTCACATGCCCAAGGGGAGGCCGCGTGGAGCGGCCCAGCTCCTGGTTCACCGAGAGGGACAAACACCTACAGCTCCCACCGCCCTCAAACCATCACCTGATTCAGCAGACCCCAGCCCCGCTCCCCTGGCTCCAGCGAGGGAGGAACAGTCTCCCCAGTTAGCTGGTCTTTACTTTCCTCTCCATCTGTCCGGTCTAAATCTCTCTGCGTCTTACTGGCGACTCACGCCGTCCTTCATTCAATCATTTACTCCGTATGTGTTATCTGTTTCTCCAGGTAGATCCTGGCTAGGAGGCAGCAAACAGATGAACAGTTTCTACCAAAGAAAGCAAGTCAATAGGGAAAACAAGAAATGTTACCAGGGAGCCCAGAGCAGGGCCACCCCGGGGTGGTGGTGTCGGGCAGGGGGAGCTGGTGGGGGGGCGCCGGGGAAAGGATCCTGCTAGAACTACAGCTTCAGCCAGCAGACTGAGAGACAGCAAGTCCAGCAGCTTCTAGCTGCAAATGCCATGTCCACGGTGACCCCAGCCCCCTTAAGTGCCTGCCCGGAGAAGTGCCATGCAGCTGGGGAGCTCAGAGTTTGCCCTCGTGGCACCTTCACGGGAGACCCCCTTAGAAGCCTGCACTCCCTCTGCCCCCCGCAGCTTGGGCCCCAAAGCCACATCTGGAAATGCAACTAGCAGGCGGGGGGGGGGGGGGGGGGGGGGGGGGGGGGGCGCGGGGGGGGGGGGGGGGGGGGGGGGGGGGGGGGGGGGGGGGGTGGCTCAGGGTCTGGGGCTGAGTCTGAACTAAAGGTCCCCTGCAGGTGCAGCAGTGGCATTACACTGACCAAGCCTAGTAGTTGTCCACTGCTTGGCTCCATCACCCTCGTTCTCCCTTTAGAGGGGAGCTGCATTCTCTGCTCTTCCCTTCCTGTCTGTGGCCCCTGAATAAAATCTGTTTTCAGTGCTTTGCTAATACCCAGCTATGTTTATCTTTGGCGCTCTGGGAGGGCCATTAAATCTCAAGCTGGCAAGCCCAGCAGAATCAGCCAGGGGCAGGAGGTGGGGGAGAACGCTGTAGGCAGAGGATAAGGAAGAAGGCAAGAGCGTCTCGGAGGGGCTGGAGATGAAAGGGGGGTCCTTTGCAAGCACAGACCCTTTACCCATCCCGAGTGAGAACTTTTCCGCGCAGAAGTTTCTCCGGAGCCCACCCAGCCTCCTGCCTGCTCCCTGGTGGGCTCTGCCCAGCTCATGCCAGCCTGCCCTGCCCTCTCTGCAGGATCCAGAGGGCGCTGCTGCCAGTGGCTTCCCTTCCATTTCCACTAAAACAATCAAGATATCATTCACGCGCCATCAAGTTCACCCTTTAAAAGCACATGATCAGTGGTTTTGGTATATTCATATGGTTGAGTCATCACGGCCACTCTCCAGTTCTAGAACATTTCACCACCTCAAAAAGAAACCCTGTACCTGTTCTCAGCTGCTCCGTTTCCCTTCCCCCAGCCCCTGCCCCCACTAATCTACCTGTGTCTGTGGGGTTGCCTGTCATGGACACTTCATATGACTAGGATCATACGAGAACTTTGATGTCTGGCTTACTTCACACAGCATCCCTGCTGGGGATTAGGCCACTGGCGCCGTGTCCTTTTCATGGCTGAATAATAGTCCTTGGTGGTGCCGGGTCATGCTGTATTATTTCATCCATTCATCTGCTGACAGGCGTTTGGATTGTTTCTGCTGTTTGGCTATTTGAATCACGCTGCTGTGAATACTTGCGTCCATCTGTTTATGAACACACGCTCTTCGTTCTTTTGGAGTGTCTACATCAGAGCAGAATTGCTGGGTCATATGGTGACTTTGTATAACAGCTGCCAACCTGCTACCCAAAGTGGCCACACCACGTGCCGTCCCTCCAGCAAGGGACAAGCGTCCCCTTCTCCCACCTCTCAACAGCATTTGTACCGTCTGACGTCATGGGAGTCATTCCTGCCTGCTCCACCCCACAGCAACGGCCCCGCCTTCTCTGCAGCTCGCCTGGGGGCCTTGAAGCCACCTCCCAGGGATAACACAGCACCGCCACCCGGGGCCAGACAGCGGCGGGGCCGCCATGCAGCAGTCCTCCCTTCACGTCGTCTGCAGGCTCTTGGAGACTGCAGTGTGGAAAGTGAAACTGCAAAAGCAAAATGATGTCTCGTGACCACATAATGTCATTTTCCCAAGGTTGGCCAGGACCGTTTACAACAAACGACCTCGCTGAGGACCAGCCCGAGGCTGCGGTGCAAATCCCTGCTGGCCAATGTCCTGGCACTGGACGTGGCGCCGGGGAGAGGCCCACAGCTCGTCTCACCGGTGGATGTGTCAGCCACAGCACGCCACCGTCCTCTTCCCCAGAGCCCCCAGGCCAACAGCCAGTGGCTGAAGACGGGGTGCTGGTCGGGGCAGACAGTCCTCCTGCTTCTTCTGGGGGTGGGTGCAGGCCCTGGGGGGCAAGTCCGGCTCCAGGGGCATCACGCTCAAGCCAGCTGCTCCTGCAGGCAGTCTCGTACAGTCCCCCCCTCCCTCTACCCGCTCCTCCACTACTCCTCCTTCCGAGGCATGGGCCCACCTCGGGCTCAGCACGCAGGCATCCTGTCGAGCACCGGCCCCAGACAGGCACTCTGTCGAGCACCGGCCCCAGGTGGGCTCTGTGTGAGGTCGCCAGTGGGCTGAGCGCTGCATGTGGCCGTGACTGTGGCCAAGGCCACCCCTGACATTGTGGGTGTCAGCACAGCCCTGGGCCGGAGCCAGGGAATCTGCATTCTAGCTCTTCGCTGGCTCTGGTCCGGGCCCAGTGTGGCCCCATCAACTGCGGAAGTTGTGAGCATCCAGGTGAGGCCCAGGTCCCGGAAACTCAGATGCAGTTTACCCAGGATGGCGCACTTCTCACTTCACCAGCACTTCGCAGTTGTTGGTCAGACGGGCGCAGAAACCGAGGTTCTGGGGCAGGTTTCTCAGCCTCCGCGACACTGAGGCTCGGCCGTTCTTTGTTGGGAGGGCGGGGTGTGCAGGAGGCTGAGCCCACAAGACGTGGGCGCACCCCACCCCCATGCCACGGCGCCAGGTCTGCATCCGGGAACCTTGACACTCCCCGGCCACATGCGTGGCGAGGAGACCAGGGATTTTCTCGAGTATGACGGCAGGGTTAGCTCAGGTAACCACCACGAGAGATGAAGCTTTCGGAAGGAACTCCCTCCCTTGCCAGGCGTGATTGCAATCCTGCTGAGTCCTCATGCCGACAGTGACCCTTCTTCAAACGATTTTAGGATGAAAGACGATTCGGGAAGCAGAATGGAGCTCCGTGTAATCACTAAATCCTGCTTGTAGGCTGAACGGAGCGGTCAGGCTTTGCTCTTCTCTCCGAAACACGCCTGTCCGTCTTGCTTCCTCGTGCATCATCAGGTAGAGACAGCCAGGGTGGCAGGTGGACAGAATTCTAGATGCCCCAAGACTCCCGCCCGCTGGTGTGTGACCCTTGTGTGACCCCCTCCCCCGGAGAGAGGGCAGGGCTGAGAAAATGGGAATTTGTGGTGTGATTAGGTGGCCTTGAAAGAGTACAGCAAGGGAGTTGCAGCTGTTAATTCCAGATTAATCCTGGGTGGGCCTGGCCCCCTGTAAAGCAAGCTCTGGGAGCGACTCCGCCTCCTTCTCGCCTGGAGGAAACAGCTGCCTTCGATCCCGAGTGCTGGAAATGAGTGCTGCCACCCGAACCTGGACCGGAACCCTGAGCCTCAGACGAGACCCCACCCAGCAGACACTCCAGGGCAGCCTCTGGGACAGAGCAGAGACCCAGCTAACCACGCCCGGGCCCCTGGCCAGACACTGGGATCCTAAGTGGCTGTTGTTGAAAGCTGGTTATTTGTATTTTGGGGGAATAAATTCACATGCAGTGACTTGGGGAGAGGAAGGCACTCCGGTCAGAGGCCAGCAGACTCCAGGCTGGAGCCCACCCTGGATGCACGTCTGTCTGAATGCTGGGGGGGTGGGTGGTGGTGGTGGAGGCTAAAGAATGGAGGAGACACCACAAGATCAGGGGGAGAAGGGATTAGCATAAAGCATTAACCAAGACCCTTGGGGGTCAACGCCCAGATTAAGAAGTGCAGCACCCAGACAGGGCTCAGACTGCGTAGGGCATGTCAAGAGCACAGGCATGAAGGTGAAGGAATAAACCCCCCACCCCAGAAATGAGCCCCTCCCTGCCAGAAGAGGATAAAATCCTAGCGTTTTCCCCATAACAGGGCAGCCCTCTTCCTGCCCACCTGTGCCTGTGCAGGTGCCTCTCGCCACCAGCTCTCCTCTCTGCAGGGCAGCGGCCTCCTGCCTGCCCGTGACCGGCACTTGCCGGGGCTTCTCTGCACTGACCTCCCTCAGCGGAGGCCGCGCGCCTCAAGGCCGCCGCCTGCAGCCACGCAGGCCTCCCTCAGCAAACCTGTCCCTTCCGGGCAGCTCTTCCTGCCCGCTGTGTCTATGCAACTGCCTTTTACTTTCCTCCTGTCCCCGTTCTAATAAACCTGCTGTAGGGTAAAGGTTGATCAGGTATTTCCACCCTCCCACCACTGATGATGGACACCTGCGGTGCTGTGAGCATTCCAGGGTGGGCATGCGCAAGTGGGCGCACTTGAGTTGGACACGGGCCTAAATGGGCGGCGTCATGAGGACGCCAGAACTGTGAGGATCGACAGACAGAACCGACAGTACTGACGAGCAGCAGCAGCAGAGAGAGAAGCAGCAGCCGAGAGGGTGAGATGCACCAGGGGCTGGGAGGCCTGCCAGCCTCCCAGGCCCCCTGGCACCCCTGCCTGCCATGTACCTGGCCACCTCTACTAAATAAAGCATGAAAAGCCACCGAGGGCTCCAAGACTCTCCTTCCTTGACCCGTCTGCCTGGAACCATCCTGAACCTGCCTCCAGTGCCACCCTCCATCCTGCCGCTACATCCTGAAAGCTTTTTGATCTGAAACAGGTCACTCAAATGCTCTGGGCCTCAGTTTCCCCAGTGGGTTGTAGGCCCCAGATTCGCTGGGAGCTCCCACCTGGCTGACTGCGCCTCCCGAGGCCGAGGGCACGGCACCTGCTCTCCTGTCTGCCGGATGCCTGGCTTTCTCCACGTGTGACTGCTGCCTCCGATTTGAAAAATCTGTTTCTCTTGGGCCTTAATTTGTGGCGGGAAAGAATTTTGAGAAACAGGACCCGCTGGAAACCCCGGGGACCCTCTGGGACACGAGTGACGGCCGGTGTGGGACGGGCCTGGGCTCCCATTACTCTGAGCAGCTGTGGACTCTCGACGGAGAATTCTGCTTCAGTGTTGCAGAGAGAGGGGATCAGTCAAATCCCTGCCCTCCTTTCTGCTGGGATCCTGAACGAGGAATATAAATAGTACAGGGGGTGATTAGGGCTGGGGGCGCGGAGGCAGCTGGCAGGGCTCCTGCCCTAGAAACGAAATGAAATATGACTGAATGAAATATGACTGAAACAAAAAGAGTAGGAATGCTTTTGAATACCCTTGGCAGATAACCTCAAACGCTGCTTCTGAATTTCTGGTGTGCCACTTGGAGGTGGAGGTGGTAGTGGCGGCAAGGCATTCTTCAAGTCCCGAGCAAGCACTGTTTCAAAAAGAAGTAGCTGGGAATTCCAAAACAGAGCGGACAACTATTGATAACAGATCTAGGATCTAGATTCACCTAGGCTAAGAAGCCCTCACCCTGACCTGAGATTCCATCTTTCGGGGAGCAGGGTGTGGGGTCCCCAGCCTTCCTAGTTCTCAGAGCCATTGCCTTGGTGCCCAGAGTTCCTGCTTGTCAGCCAGTGTAGGGCATGCAGGGGGCCTCTCAGCAAAGGCAGAAGTCCTTGGTGAGGAACATACCAGAAAGCCAGTGTCCACTGAAAACAGCGGGCAGATATTAGAATAGAGATAATGTGCTAGACTTGCCGGAACAGCAGAGCCCCAGGCAAGGCCCCTGGTCCACGCAGCTCACGTCCTGGAGAGCATCCCAAGGTGTGAGAAACAGCCCAGGGGAGGAGAGAGGAGGGCGGAGGCCTCAGCATGTGTGGGGCAGAGGGGGCTCCTCAGGGTGGGGTATCTGCGTGTGCCCCGTGGCATGTTTCTGTCTCTCCATAAACTTTGCTTTGGCTTCTCACGCCATAGTCAAGGACAGAGGAACCTCAGATCTAGGAACCCCGAACCTGCCAACCGCCCCTTGCTGGCTCTGAGTGTCTCCAGCGACTCCGCTCTTGCTGAGCTCAGTATCGCCAGAGTCGCCTTCTCCACGTGAACAGCTTAGGGTCCTTCTGCTGCTTTTACATTTTTCATTTTTCCAAAGACAAATGTCTTTCTGCTCTTTCTGTTGGGGCTGCGGGTGAAGGGACAGGTTAGGCAGGCCCTGGGGTGGAGGTGAGGGTGAGGGGCGGCGGTCAACTGCCGGCTTTGTGTAAAGATGAAGGATGACAGTCTTTTGCCGGGCAGGTGGAGTGAGAGGAGACAGCAGCGATCACTCCTGTTACCTATGACCCACCCCCCGCCCTGCCCTGTACCAACTGCCTGCCCAGTAGCTCAGTCCCCAGGCCCCTGCTCACTTCCCGAAGGGCCCTCAGCTGTGGGTGGGGCCAGGGAGGTGGGAGAGGGAGCACTAAGTTTCTTTCTTGCACCTCTGTCCTGGCTTCGTTTCTCTGGGCTCATTGTTAGCCTGGACGGGGCCAGAGGGAAAACCTGGGTTAAATGAGCTGACCTCAAGCCCACGGCTGGGCGGCCCAGTGTGGGGAAACAGCGCCGAATTAGCAAACACCAAGCCATTTCCCCTGGAGAAATCACGAGCTTCGGTTGTTGGAGTCTCTTGTCAGCTGATCGGTAACCTGTTTCACATCTCTTTCTGTTTGAAGACACCTCGCTCGCTGGGTGCTGTTGATGCGTCCATGTCTGAGCTCGTGGCTCTTCTAGAACCTGGGTCTGAACGGAGCTGAGCTGACCCAAGTATGTCTCTGTAGGGTAAAGGTTGACCAGGTATTTCCACCCTCCCACCACTGATGATGGACACCTGCGGTGCTGTGAGCATTCCAGGGTGGGCATGCGCAGGTGGGCGCACCTGTGTTGGACACGGGCTTAAATGGGCGGCGTCATGAGGACGCCAGAACTGTGAGGACCGACAGACAGAACTGACAGGATGAGCAGCAGCAGCAGTAGCAGCAGCAGCAGAGAGAGAGAAGCAGCAGCCGAGAAAGTGAGATGTGCTGGGGGCTGGGAGGCCTGCCAGCTTCCCAGACCTCCGGCACCCCTGCCTGCCATGTACCTGGCCACCTCTACTAAATAAAGCATGAAAAGCCACCGAGGGCTCCAAGACTCTCCTTCCTTGACCCGTCTGCCCAGAACCATCCCGAACCTTGCTCCTGTGCTCCCATCCTGCTGCTACAGTCTCCTTAAGACACAGCCCACTGTTGTTTGCTGTGTGGGGGGCTATAGGGGCATGCCCAGGATCTATGGCCAACGAAGGGCCCCCAAGGCCAAGCATCTGCTTATCTACCAAGCCTGGCTGCTGAGTTCCACCCTCAGGGCCCGGCATCCTCCCTTCGGTGGTGATGGCATTATGGGATTTGTAGTCCTCGAGTCTTGGATCTCTTCCGTCTGGGGTGGGGGTGGCGTATGTTTATGGAGACTGTTCAGGAGGTCCTCTCCCCCCAACACATGGAGAAGATGCTCCAGGTGAGGCCGCTGAACAAGAGACCCCAGGAGCCTATGCCAGGAAGGGTACAGGGGTCCCACCTGGGATGCTCCTCAGGTGGAAAACCCACCTGAGGGTCCACTCCCGCCTGGGGGTCCAGCATTGACTCCCAGGGGCCTGCTGGATGGATGTGGGAACGAATGCCCTCATAGCGGTCAGATGTGCCCCCTGGGGCAGGTACCGGTGTGGTTGGAGGGGCGGGGAGTTGATCGTGGTGAGTTAGGTAGAGCGTCCTCTCCAGAAGCAGAGGCCCTGCCTGCCTCCTACTGCCGGAGGTGGACACAAATGCAGCTTCCCCGCTCCATCTCCATGCTGCCTCCCACAGAGCAGCTCTTCCCCCAGAGAAATAAAGGCCACCTCTGCCTTGTCCGGGGGCCAGCTAATGTCCCCTGCAATGTGCTGACAGCCCTTTGCTTTATCGTTTGCCGACTCCCTCCCACCGGTGACTGGGCCGCCCCGAGACGGACACGAAGGCACCAGGGTGTGCCATCTGCAGGCACGCCCACGCGGAAAGCAGAAACTGCTCCTGACGAGAAGAACCATTTAATAGCAAAGAGGACTGTTGAGACTGAACGGGTTGGGTCAAATCCATGCACAGAGGATCGGGGGCCCGGGCAAGCTGCCAGCTTAAGTCCCTGACTTATCACACTGCCCAGACGCCTCGGGGCCGCCTCGGTGAATGACCACGTGCCAAGTCAGCTTTGCGCCTCTCTGAGAAAAGAACCACCATTCAGGAGTCCTTGAGAGTGTTCCTTGATTATGCCAAAATATAGACTTGACCTCCAGTGGTTTCTGAATTAGGGAAAAGTTATAAAAAGCCTAGTTGCACAGCGGGCTGGGTTAATAGTCTGAAGTCTGCATGGCTTTACGCTTAACCTCAGCCCTGGGAAATGACATCTGCCTCCTCTGCTGACTTTTCCCGGTCACTTTCCTGCACAACTGTAGGGTTAGAGCAATCAGGTCTTTCCACCCAACCGCCACTGTGATGATGGACACCTGTGGTGCTGCGAGCGTGCCAGGGAGGACCCGGTGCCAGCCCAGCGGGGGAGGGGAGCGCACAGACGCTCCGCCCCCCGCCCCCCAGCCTGCGGGTGGTGGGCGGTGAAGGGAGGCCGCCGTGTCAAGCAGAAGGGAAGACACCCCGTTCTGACGGGTGCTAACATTCAGACGCCGTCTCCCGGTGCCGCTCATGGGCATGTATCTGTCTGCGGAGCACTTGAGTGAGAAACCATTTCTCTTGAAAAACGAGCAGCTCGTTTTTCTTGACACGTCTGCCGAAGGCCCTGGGTCCTTTGGCTTCAGTTCACTCTAGCGGGCAGAGAGCCGGGTCCTACATCTCGCAGCAAAGGCTGACTGCTGGCCACAGCGCAGTAGACCTCAGCCTGCAACTTGGTGTCCACCACTGGCCACTCAGTGGTGCCCAGAGGACCGCCCCCTCAGTGAGAAATGCTGGGCTCGGTGCACTGGATGGGCCCGTGCCCACTCCTGCCCGGGGCACCCCCGGCCCCAGCTGCCGTGATGTTGGCGCTCGTGGTTCACAGCACCCCCGTCTCTGGAGAGCCACAAGCAGGGAGTCCCTCGCCAGCCCATCCAGCAGCGCAGCCACATCTCACTGACCGGGGAGAGCAGACAGCACTCTGGCCTCCAGGTGGGACCAAGGCAGCTATAGGCTCTGTGCCCAAAGCCCCATGGGGTCAGGCTGAAATTGGGGCTCCAGCTAGGAACCTCCTCCCCGCTGTCCTGGGTCCTGAGGCCCCTTCCCCAGTCACCCTGCACACCTGCATCCCCACAGAAGGTTCTTCGTCCCGCGCATATAACCTGAGACAACTGAGATGCGTCCGTCTCCCCATCAGCCCAGAACTCGGCCACGTGATCTTTGCACAAAGACCCTTGCCTCTGAGCGTGTAGCCCACAGCGAACACCTGAGGCATCTCCCGCCATTGGGGGACTGCAGAGACCTGGGGTAAGTGAACTCTTTCATTCGTCAGCTTCTCTTCTCTTCATTAGTCAGGCCGTTCACAGGTAACGGCCACCCAGTAATGTGAGACTGAGTGTGTCAGGACTGGATATTCCCAGAGGACAGTGGAATATTACCGAGTCATGAAAAATCATGGAGGGACTGTGCATGGGGATCCCCAAGTGAAAGGCGACCCCCTGTGTGACCCAACCCTAGGAATCATGAGGCAGCACCCAACACCAAAAGGCCAGTGGTGCCTGTGGCTGGGAGCAGGAAGGATGAGGAGGGGGAGTGGACTGTAGGACAGTGGGAATATTCTGATGACACCCCAGAATATTGGTACGTGTCATGGAGCATTTGCCAAAACCCACAGCATGGCGACCGACAAGAGACACTCTCATGTCAACTCTGCACTCGGGTGACAATGTGACCAAAGAGGGTCTCTAATTCTAACACCTGTGCCCTCTGCGGGGCGGGGGGAGGGTGTTGGTCATCTGGATGCCGTGCTGGGTCCAGGAGGGGCAAGCAGGACTTAAAGGGGGACTTTGAAATTTCTGTTCCGTTTTCCTGTGAACCTAAAATTGCACTGAGATATAAAGATTACATTTAAAACATTTAGCTGCTATCCACGCAGCTCTAAAATTTTATGACTCCATTTCTTAAAGAAACATTCTGGTTCCCTGATCTTGAAAATCTGTTTTAAAGTCTCATTTGACTTGAGACTCAAAACCAAGTGCTTCTTCCATAGCAGCACGCAGACGTTAAAACTATTCAATTTCCATTCTCATTGAAAAGGTTTTTATATCCTTCCTATTTCTATGAGCCACAGTACAAACATTCATCCCCAGATGGCTTGAAAATAACAGATGATTTAAAGTACTGACCACAGGCTCCTGCTTGCAACAGTCCACATGTCATCTGGCCTGGCAGTCAGGGCCGAGGCTGGGGATTCTGTGATCTCGATGGAGGGGGCTGGACCGGCCACAGCCCAGCCCTCCCATCAGTGGCTGAGCCCTGTGGGGGAATCTGGACTGAGGGACCCACATGGACCAGCTGAAGCCTCTGCTGGCCCTGCTGAACCCCCTCACCACGTGCCCCAGTGCAGGGTCAGAGAACAATCAGGTCTTTCCACCCTCCCACCACTGTGATGCTGGACACCTGAGGTGCTGCGAGCATTCCAGGGTGGGCATGCACAGGTGGGCGCACCTGAGTTGGACACGGGCGTAAATGGGCGGCGTCATGAGGACACCAGGACCGACGGACAGGACCAACAGTACTGACCAACGTGAGCAGCAGTAGAAAGCAGCTGAGAGGGTGAGATGCCCTGGGGCTGGGAGGCCTGCCAGCCTCCTGGCCCCCCGGCACCCCTGCCTGCCGTGTACCTGATGCCACCTCTACTAATAAAAGCATGAGAAGCCGCCGAGGGCTCCAAGACTCCCTTCCTTGACCCGTCTGCCCAGAACCGTCCCGAACCTTGCTCCTGTGCCGCCCTTCCTGCCGCTACACCCAAGCTCCCCACTTTACGGGGAAGATGAGATCCTGGGCTAAGGCCCAGCCCTGTGCCCCAGCCCCTGGCACTCAGCGGGGAGCCTTAGTTTGGGTGCCCGCCACTCAGAGTCCCTGCGGTGCCTCACGTAAGTGTTGTCTCCCCTGGGAGAAGGATTTCCCAGAGCTGGTGAGCCAGGACGCCTGGATGTGGCTGTGGGGTGTTTCTGGAGAGGCTAATGTGTGACTGAGAGGGTGAGGGATGGGTCCTGTCCTCACTGAAGCAGCTTATCCCTGCAGGACCCGTATGCAGAGAGGCCAAGGAGGCCAAATCTCGCGGCCTGGAGCTGTGACGTCATTTTCTTGAGTGCATGGACAGGAGCCCCGGCTGTCAACACTGAGGCCTGTGGTCTTTCCTGCCCAGCCTGGAAGGGGCCCCTGTAGGGTCAGAGAAAAGTCTCAGACTTTTCCGCCCTCCCACCATTGGTGTGATGGACACCTGCGGTTCTGCATGAAGGCCTGAGTGGGCATGCACAAGTGGGCGCACCTGGGTTTGGACATGGGCATTTAAGGGAGGCATCACGAGGATGCCAGAAGACTAGCAGAACCAGAATGGAGCAGAAGAACAAGAACAGCAGACAGCAGCAGCCGCCGCCAAGAGAGTAAAGATGAGCCAGGGGCTGGGAGCCTGCAGCCTCCTGGCCCCCCGGGCCCCCGCCTGCTGTGTACCTGGTCGCCTCTGTCAATAAAAGCATAAGAAGCCATCACCGAGGGCTCCAGGATTCTTCCTTTACCCGTCTGCCCAAATCATCAAGTGGCAAGGTCCACGCTACTCGTATTGCCTGAGGATGGTCCAGGTACGAGGGGCGCTCCTGAGACGTCAGGGTAATCCACAAGCGGGCCCCTGCCTGATCTCCGCTGTTTGGGCTGACATTAATGTCGCCTTATGTAAAAGGCATTGAGATGGGGAGCTGGTTGGGATTCGGAGTGACCTGGAGGAGCAGACGGAGGAGCAGAAGCCCAGAGGAAGAAGGGGTCCGAAGAAGCAGCAGAGGAAGAGGAGAAGACAATTCCAGCCTTCGAAGAGAACGTGCTCTGTGTCCCTTGCTGGCACCACGGCCCCACAGCCCACTGTCCAGACAGTAGACCCTCACACCCCTCTCTGAACCAGTTCCCACCAAGATTCTCTGACTGGGTCTCCAGATTCAGTTACCTCCCACACCAGGGAGCTCACGGCTTGCAGGTCCCAAGGAGTCGGCTCATCACTGCTGAAGTCATGGCCAGGTCCTGGCTCATGACATGTGGGGTCTTCCAGACTAGGGGTCCTGCCCCATGCAGAGCAGGAGCCAGGTGCAGGGACATTCCCGGAGAAGCAGAGGAATCGGGTGCCCAGGCCCGGGCAGCTGAGTCCAGGAGAGGCCCCTGCCGGAGCCCGAGCCCCTGCGTCTCAAGCATGCTGAGCCGTGCAGACTGTCCACTGAGCTGCCCGGGAAGGCGGGACGTGAGGGACGCACGCCGAGGACAGGAGAGAGCGGGCAGAAACCAGGGATGCTGGGGACCCTCGGCCCCGCTCAGCCCACCCTGGAGCGTCATCTGAGCACAGACGCCTCAGGCTTTTTATTTCCCTTTATTTAGCTCCAACATTCATGTCCAGTATCAAGACCAGGGTACGTGCCCCGGGGTCGCCACGTCCTAGATGTCATTTTCCCTGCGTCCGAAAGAAACCTTCATAAACCAACATGGACAGCTTTGGCAGCAGGAGGAAAAGAACTCCCTGTTACAAAAAATGTCCTGCCCACGTTGTGCGCCGAGGCAGGGGCTGATCCAGAGGAACCGGGGCTCTCCTATGTTCCTCAAAACCTCCTGCAGCTCATTACGCATCACTTCAAAAGTGTCATAGCAGTGAGCCCTCGGGGGAGAAGCACTCCAGCGGGGCAGAGTACAGCTCGCAGGTGAGGCTCCCGCCGGCCATGAGGAGCAGTAGCTGCTTCAGCGTGGCCCTCGAGAGGCGGTTCCCAAGCAGGTTGAGGATCTGGAGCCACGAGCATAGGTTCAGGGTGAGCAGTAGGGCCTCCAGGTGGGCGTCCAGGAGGCCGCATGTCCCGAGGTCCAGGACCTGGAGGGTGCCGGCGCATGTCTGCAGCAGGGCTTCCAGGGACCCCCCGATGGAAGCCAGGGGGATGCCCCGCAGGCACAGCTTCCGCAGCTGAGCAATGTTGGGCCACTGGAGCAGGCGTATCAGTTCGGGTTCGTAACGGTGCAGTCGGTTAAGGCCAGGGCGTCCAGGGGTGACGGCAGGCACCTGGGGAGACCCGGGGGTTAGTCCTGGGGAGGGGGTGAGCGGAGTGGGCTCAAGGTGGGAGGGGATCCCCAGCTGCCCCAGAAGAAGGTCTTTCTCGGCATCTGATGAAGGTCAGCACCTTCAGCCCAGGTTCCTGGGACATGAGCATTTTCACCCTCCCCCATGTGACCCGGTCAAGGTCGCCAAGGCTCTGAAGCCCTCCTTCCTCGTCTGTTAACAGGACAGGCTGCTCTGGCAGAGGCGGGAGAGTGAAGGATGGAATGTGCTGGAACCTGCTCGGGGGGCACCTGACTTGGTGTTTCTATCATCTTGGGACAGAGACCAGGCCAGGCACGCTCCCAACTCAGGCCACCGAGCCCACCCTGAGCTCCAGGTGCCCAACGCTGGGGCCAGCCAGGCCCCCCAGCACCTGTGGGGTGCCCTTCTGCAGGGGCTCCCGACCCCTGAATGCCCAGGATCTTCTCCCTCTGGGCCCTCACCTCATCCACAACAGACATTTGCCACGTGGGAACCACCCACCCTGGGACAATCTGCTTCACAGCCTGAGGGTGCAGACTGCACTTCCCTGTTCCCGGTCCCTAGGGGGACAGGTGAGCCTGGCCGGCTGTGTGGTGCTAAGTCTCCTGAGGCTTCTGCTCCCACCTGCTGGGCTCCTGAGCCCTCAGAGACTGGCTCCTGGGAAGCCGGCCCAGCCACCGCCCTGGGCAGCCCCACCATCCACTGCCTGAGTCTTTCCTTAGCCTCTGGGAGAAGGGCGCCCCTCACTGGAGCAGCTGGTCCAGTCTGCCTTCGGCGAAGGGGAGAAACCTCACTTGGAGCTCCCGCAGGTGACTCAGACCCCGCAGGCTACCAATCAGCTCGCCGAAGAGCCGCTCCTTCTCGGTGGTATCCAGCGGCCTGTTATGGGGCCCCATAATACGCCCGTCTTGGGTGCCGTGGTCGAGGTACAGCCGCTTCAGATTCGTCATGCCGCTCAGCCACGAGGCAAACGGGCGCGGGTGGGTTATGAAGATCGAACTGTGGGTTACTGCTACCTCTTGGACGCAGCTCCGCTGAATCCTGAAGAGGGTCAGGTGCTTGGAGCTCACATCGTACTCCAGTCTCTTACAACACAGGTGCACCCGCCTTCGCTTCCTGGCCCAGTTAATCAGGAAGTTGCTGACTGTATCCAACTGGCCCTCGAAGATTCGAACGTCTATGCACACGGTCAAGGGAGCCGAGGGCTTCTCCCTCGACCTGCCCTCATCCACTAGTGGCGGCACGTCTCTGTTCGTGGGAAACCTCTCTTCACACCACGCTCTCCAGAACTTGCCCTCGATGTTATGTAAATCCAGCACGCGCAGTCTGCAGTTCCTGTGGGGACATGGCCGGTGGTGAGCGCCTGAAGATCACCACGGTGAGGGAGCCCGGCACTGGCAAGGCCAGACCCCCCCGCCGGGGTTTCGCTATGTCCCAGACAGCAGCTGGCCCCAGCCCGCGGCCCTCCCTGCCTCGTTCCCCCACCCCTTTTCTTCCCTTTCTTCCGGCCTCTCCCCCAGGTCCCTGGGTGCCCGGGACAGTTGGGGCCGTGCGTCCAAGCCTTCCCACGGTCGGGGAGTGTTTCCCAGGGAGCCCACCCACGGCCCAGACCTCAGACCCTCGCAGGGACCACCCTGTTCGCGAGGCACCAGAGGCCTCCGGCCCACCTCAGGCCCCTGCCGGGCCTACCGCGTCGGACGCACCTGGGGCGATCCTTCAGGGAGAGCAGCTCATCAAGTCCGTCGAGCACCGTTTGCCTCGTCCAGAACTGGTGGTACGAGCTGTTCGGAGACCCCAGGGGGAGCCGGGAGAAGGGCCGGTTCTGCAGGACAGCGTGCAGCAGCTTGCAGGACCCCAGAGAGTTGGCCTTGCGAACACGAGCGGGAAGAGCTCTCTGGGGAGGCTCTGCAGAGCGGCAACCGTCCTCTTCTCATCCCTCAGCAGGCTCTTCAGGGCCATCATCTTGAGACTTTTGTCATGGTAACACATCGCAAATCTGCTCAGGAGGAGGTCGGGTCTTCAGGCCAGCAGGGCCGCCCAGCGCCTGTGTCTGTGCCCCTCGGAGCCAGCTGCTGTCGAGTCTCGCTCTAGCTCTGGAGGAAGAGCCGACCTCCCCTTCCACCCTGGCCGCCGGCCACGAAGCCAGCCTGTGCTGCGGGCACCAGGAGGAGCCCCCCGTGAGGTGCACCCACAGCCTTGCTCACTTCAGCCCCCTGGGACTGCGCCCCGCTTCCCCAAACTGACCAGCCCTGCCTGTGCGGAGGGGCCCACAACCTCAGCCTCCAGCAGCGGGAAGTGGGGTGTCCACTTGTGACGGGGCATCCTTGATCTAACGTGGGTGTGCCTGGTCCTCACCCGCGCCCCAATGGCAGGCAGGCACACCCGACAGAGGTTAAAAAAGGGTTTATTTACAAAAGAAGGGGAAATAAAGGAATAACTCAGGGAGAAGAGAGGGAGACAACTCCATCAAGTCCCACTGGTTCCTCCAAGCAGGACCCCAACAGCAGCCGGGAGCTGGCTCTGAACCAAGAGCGCCCCCAAGGCCCACTTGTCTGGCTTATACCCAGCCTGGCTGCCGAACTCCACCCTCGGGCCCCAGGAACCCCCTCTTCGAGGATGACCAACCGGGCATTTTCTGGGGCATCTGAGTTTATATCTGTGTGGGCAGTGTACGTCTGGATAATACGGTCAAGGAACTCTAATGGGTCCTCATTAGTTTTCTGTTCTAGCTCTAGAATTTTACTGAAATTTCCTTGTTTCGGAATTCCCTGTTGCAGCCCTACCAGTAAACTTTTATAAAGCTCTAACATTTCCATCCCCCCATTGTTGGGGTCCCAGTTTGGATTTACCACTGGGACAACCACCTCTGACTCTGGGGATTCTCCATCCTGTTGGCGGAGACGCTCAGCCTCCTCCCTGGCTTACCTGAGAACCATCCTCTGTTCATCCATTGTCAGCAAAGTTTGCAACACGTATTGTCTAGCAGCCCAGCCAGGGCGATAAGAGGAAAATGGAAGCAAACAAGTTTGCCATCCTTTTAGGGTCTTGGCGATATGAGGGGACAGAGCTCCTCCAATGTAGGAGGTCTGCAGTACTGAAGGGGTGGTGTGACCAAAAATGCCCAGCAGGCTGCCCAGGCTCATTCAAGCCACTCTCCGGCATTTGCTGAAGAGGGAACTGTCCTGCTTCAGAGCAGCTTTTTTTTTTTTTTGCCATATTGGGTACCATGTCTAGTGTGGGGAGGAGAAGACGTTCTAGTTCCTTCCCCAGAAGGCAGTGGGGCTTGTGAGGCCTCAGGTTATCTGAGAGAGGGGCACTGTCACTCTGAGTGTTAGGCTTAGATGGGTTTAAAGTATCCTCTTCTATCAGCCCTCAGGGGGAAAGGAGGGTTTATCCTTTCTCTGTGTCATAAGTTGAGCTCCTCTGCCACATCCAATTTATGGAGAGCATCCTGGATCTGATTTTGCATAGCTTTAAAAACTGAATCAAAAGCGGTACAATTTTCGTTCATCTTAACCTGTATTTGGCCCCGCATATTTCTAAAGGCTGCCTCAAAATTAGTACAGTTCTCCTCCTTCCTTGTTAATAGCCAAGGAAAGGGCCTGAATTTGTTGTTGTATATTTTCAATAGGTGAATTAGAATGTCCACCTCTTGTAGAGAAAAGAATGACGCTCAAACATATTATAAAAATAGCACCCAGAAGCACAGACTGCAAAATGGGCATGGCTTGTAAGCCACCCATGGATGCATAGAGTATCAGAAATAACTGCCATATCCCAGGTTTCACCCAGGTTATTCACATTTATAAAGCTGGCAGTAACATTTAAAGGGAAAAGAGCATTTAACCCTAAATTTGGGAGAGAATGGAAAGAACTCCAACTAGGGAGAAAATTGGTGAGATTCATGCCTGAGGCCATTTTTTCAAAAGACACACCCAAGAGAGCTACAGCAAGCAAGCGAAATAGCAAACTTCTCAAAAGTGAGCAGAAAGAGAACGTCACGTGTCCTACAGACCCAATGCGCTTACGGCGACCAGTGCAAGGAAAGTTACTCGGGCTGGTCAGCCACGGGTGTAACGTGGTCAACCATGTTGGGCGCCAAACTGTGACAGGGCCACCCTAATATAATACGGGTTTCCCTCACTGGGTCCTCACCCGCGCCCTCAGAAGACTTTTATGATAAGCCCCAACTTAAGGCACACGCGGCAAAAGTTATTAAAGGGTGTTTATTTTACAAGAAATGGGGGGAAAAATAGAAATAACACCAAGGGAGAGAGAGGGATACAAATCCATAAATATCCTACCAGATCTTCCGAGTTGAAACCCAACAGCACGTTGAGAGCTGGCTCCGAGTCGATGGCTCCAAAGGAAGAGAGAGCCCAAGGCTCACCTCTCTGGTGTTAGAGCCAGCCAGGCTGCCTAACTCCACCCTCAGGTCCCAGCGATCCACTCTTCGACAATCACATTATCGGGTCTGTGGGTCTGGAACAAGGTGGTCTGGAGTGGGGGTTGGCGTCCACACCCACCTGGTCATCCACTCAGGACGGCCCTTCCCCCTAACACTTACAGGATTTGTGGTTCTTGGATATTGTTGGTCTGGAGTGGGGGTGGAGCCCACAAACCTCTGTGTAATCCCTTCAGGACGACCTTTCCCCTTAACGAGCTGACCCAGCACGGCCCAGGCTGAGTTCCGCTGGTCACCAACTGGGCAAGAGGGGGCAGCCGTCCACCACGGGGGCTGTCCTCTCTGCTCCTGCACTGCTGCTGCTCCACCTCAGGGAAGGACCAGGGTGTCCTCGTCCTGGCCCCATCACCGCACAGCCCCTGCCCGCCACAAGTGGCCCCCATTGCTCTGACGGCCGAGGGATGTCCACTGGGGATGGACTCTGCATCTCGGTCCACTCAGGCCTCTGCGGGCACTTGTTAGACATCCCCGTGTCTCGGGAGAGGAAAATGGTGGCAGCACAGCAGAAGGGCACGTGGCTCTGCAGCTGGCGGCTTCACACTCTTCAGAAGATCCCAGTCGTGGGTCCAGCTAGTTCTAATTTTTTCTGTTTTGGGGAACCCTCATACCACTTTCTGAAGTGACTGACCGGTGACACTCCCTCCACAAAGGCCGAGCCTCTTTCTCTGCACATCCTTGCCAACACATGCCACGCTGGTCCCTCTAGTGCAGACAACATGGGTGCAGTGACGTAGCTTGAGACTTTGGTTTGCATTTCTCTAGTGAGAAGCCACCCAGATCCTGTTCCCTGCCCTTAAGCCATTTTCACAGTCCTGTGGGCAACCCTGTGTCATCCTCCTGAGCTACCAGCAGGGGGCAGCGGTGGCCAAGGCTGAGAATTTTAATGTCTCAGGAACGGATAACCCTGCCTTACCTGCCCCATGCAGCTGAGCTCCGTGGCTGAAGCAGGACTCAACTCCTGGCCCCAGCGCGCCTCCCTCGGCCAACCGAGGTCAGGTGGGCGGTGGAGGTGCCTTCAGGGAGCCCCAGCTCTGGACCCACCGGATCCCACTCACTGCGGGGGAGGGTGGGGAAGGTGGGGGTGGGGGAGGTTTGCATCCATTCCTGAATCAGATTAAAAATCTCATCCTGGAGCCTCCCTGTAGGTGCCTGCGCCAGTATGTAGGTTTCTGCAGGTGCCGACTCCCCCCCTAGGCTCAGGCGCCCTATACCTAGAGGTCTGAATCCCTGCCGGCCCTTAGGCACCTACTCCCACCCGGACCCTGTCAGTTCCCTGCTGAGTCCAATAGCCCCTGGAGGTGCTGAGCCCCACGAGGGATGGAGCTGGGCGGGGAGGAGGGGAGAACAGGAGAAAGAAGGAGAGATGTGTGTAGACGGCGGGTCACTCGCTTCTCAGGTGGGACTTGCACCAGGGAGTCAGGGGCCACGAGGAGAGAGCTGCACGGACACATGGGGAGGCCGTGGGGGCCGGTGCAGGCAGTCCCCATCTTGACTGGCACGTCGATTTTGCCCCTTTCCTTCCAGTCATTCCAGGGCCCTCTGCCCCTTCACCCCTCCCTTGGGGTCCCTGCCAAAAGGCGCCTCAAACTTGTGTCAAGCTTTTGGGCCCAGAGGACCCCACGGTTCTGTTTGACTGGGCATTTTCCGGCAGGGGATGGGCAACTTTGGGTGTTTAACTGGACAGTATTTTAATGCCGTTCTTTCTCTTCTCCACTGCACACCGATTGTATAAAGTTCTTTTCTATTGAAGGGCTTGTGCACAGAGTATATTTGTCTGTATCTAGCAGATGGCAGAGCCCATTTAGAGCAGGCAGGTTTGGGGGTTTCGGGGGGTCCCTCAGTCAGCTCACTGACACTATTCACTGCAGCACTATTTATAGGAGCTGAGTGATGCGAACAACCTAAGTGCCCAATGGCTGGGGAAGGGATTAAGAAGATGGGGTGAGGGGTCCTAGAATACTACTCAGTTATAAAAAAGCAATGAACTCTTGCCATTTGCCACAACATCCCTGAAACTGGGGGGATTGTGCTAAGCAAAGTCAGCATGAGAAAGGCCAATATGAATGATTTCACCCTTATCTGGGCTTCTCTGGTGGCACAAGGGGTTGAGCACCGCACTATGAAGCATCTGCAGCCACTGTAGCACGTTTCCATCCTCAGGCCAGGGAGGGGACCCACATGGCTCCTGCCTTGCCCACTGCTCCCCTTAGCAGTATATTTCAATCTGCCTGTTCTGTTCCCCACTGTCTCTGGTGAATCTTCTCAACCCCCCCTCCCACCACCACCACCTCCCTGCACTCTGGCCTGCAAACAAAACTAAATAAGGAGACCCTAGAAATCTGATGACGGAATTGAGATGTCAGAGGGGCGAGGGTGGGAGCAGGGCAGGGGGCGGGTGGGCTGGAGCAGAGGAACAGCAGTGCTTCGGTGGGGGACGTGTGTGGGTTTAGACAGCAGCAGGATGCTTGAGCGCCTGGGGCCACAGGAATACACCCCAAGGTGTGACCCGAATGCCCCGGGCGGTAACTGCTGTGCCTGATGTGCTTTGGTCCCAGGGACAGATCAGTGTCCCGCCTTGTTAATAGGATTGGCGCTCTGGGTGGGAGTGGGTGTTTATCACTGGACTCACTCCCTAAAGCCAAAATCCATTGTCCAGTTTGACCCTCCCTTCTCTGTCACCAAAAAGGCTCTCGATAAAATAAAATGCTCTCAGACACATCGAGCAGCATCCTGCATCCCACAGCCTGCTCCAGACTCTGCTTCTTTATTACTGCGCAACGCATGTGGTCACATACAACCGAAGACGTGTGAACCTTGCCCTCGGGTCACATACAGTGTGGTAAGCCACCTGCACATTGATAAAAAGTAATACAATTAGGGCCTCTGTGGTGGCATAAGGGGTTGAGCATCTCACTGTGGAGCTTCCGCAGCCACAGCAGCGCGAGTTCGATCCCCGGGCAGGGAGCTGCCCCACATGGCGCAGCCGACCGCTCCTGCCTCGCCTGCTGCTCCCCTCAGCAGTGTGTTTCGTTGCATCCACCTGTTGTGCTCCCCACTCTGTCTCCGGTGGATCCTCTCACCACCCGCACCTCTGGCCTGTACCTCAGCTCTTGTATGCATAAATAAATATATTTTTTTAAAAAAGTAATACAATTTTTGAAAAATCCCACTCCGTTAGATCCCCAAATTCATTGCAATGGGTTTCGTTCGTCAGTCCGTGCACCTGCCCAAGGACATTTTGTGCTGTGCACGGACTGGCTGATGAGTCACACGCCATGGACAGGGATGTGCAGAAATCTCTGGAAGACGCTCAGGCACCGCTCGCGGACTCTGGCTGATAAAGCAGATCTCAGGACTCTCCCCAAGCACATGCACAATTCACCAAGGGAGGAGCTGGGCGTCACTTACCTTGATCTGGGTAACCCTTCCACAGGGCACACGTGTCTCAGTGCACCTGCCCCTCTAAAGAAATGCAGTTTAGCCCCTGGCGAGCACAGCGGCTGCTCTGGCAACGCTGGTCTGGTCGTCTCCGCGGGAGCCTTACCGCGAATCTGAGTCAGAGCTGGCCCTGCCCTCAGAGCCCAGACGCGCTTCTTCGAGCTGGAGGGGCGGGCACGGGCAGCTGGGGTCCGCAGGGTCTTCCTCAGGCCTGTGACCGCCCTGGCGCCACCCTGTTAGGGTCACTGGACAGCTGCGGGGATTGACCCCCACGTCTTGCCAGGCGTCCCTCACACCAGGTCTGCAGGTGGACCAGCCATTCCCGGGGAAGGAGGACACTCGAGTCCAGGGCGCAGCCAGTCCCCGGTGAGTGGCCCAGCACAGGCCAGCTGCCTCTCCTGCGGACGGGAGGCCGGTCAGAGGGGAGGCCCCGGAGACCACCTCCTGCCCTCGCTGATGAGCGGACACAGCCCCAGCCGGCACTCAGTTCCTCTGTCCTCTGTCTCAGGGACACTCCTGGGCCTCTTGCAACAGGCTCTCCAGGGCCATGCCCACACCCGCGGGCCCCTCCCCTCTCTCCAGCCCCTGGCCTCTCCACTCACCTAGCCTTCCAGTCAAGTGCAGCTGCCAGCCGCCAGGGGGCAGTGTGGCCCAGAGCTGCTGCTGTGGGCGCCAGGGCAGCGCATCCTCCAGAACTGGGAAGCAGGGACCGAGGCTGGGCAGGAGTCAGGCCTGGCCTGGCAGGGCTGGGAGTGGGGCAGTCACTGGACATTGGCCAGGGGATGGTGCCATGGCCCGACGACGGGTGTTTCCTGTCTCCCCTGGTGCTGTGGGTGTGTGTTTCCCAGGGTCACCAGGCTGGAGACCCCGTCTCTCCCCGCCAGGCCTGGGGGACAGTCGGGTGACCACCTGGTGGCTGACTCAGCAGGGCTTGCTCTTCCAGTAAGGGGAGACTTGAGAGAGGGGGGAGGGAGGGACAGAGGGAGAGACCCCTGGAGTTTGGTCTTGACCTCCTGAGACGCAGGGGTGGGAAAGGAGCAGGTGCAGCACTCAGTGGAGCAGAAGCTTCATCATTGAGTGAAAAAGGAAAATCAGGCCCAGAATAGCGCAGGCAACACAAGGGCCCCCTTAGACGACCCGGGGTGGGGGCGGGACACCGAGACTCCAGCCCTAGCTAGTCCCAAAGCCGGACCCCTTCGCAAGGCAGGTCTCCGGCCTAGAAGACCAAGGGGTTCAGTTTTTCTTCCGGTTATTCTGGGTCAGGCCAGGGCCCCATGCTGGACTGTCTTCCCCATCAGATGCTGCAGGCCAGCACCCCGTAAGGCAGTGCACCCCATGTTTTGGAACAGTGTTTTAAAAGCAAGTTATAATCCGAGTTAGAAGATCAGATTTTTTGCCACAACTTACTCTCCAGCACCCTTTGGGGGAAAGTTAGAAGGCTCTCCCTCCGCTGGCACGCTGGGGACGCAGGTTCGGTGCTGCTGGTTCATAAGGTGAGAAGGATGAACCAATAGCATCGAACCTGTGTCCGCGTGCCAGCGGCGGGAGAGCGCGGCTGGGCAGGCCTTGCACCCACCCATGCCCTCACTCACCCCGCAGCCGGGAGGATTTGGGGGTGTCTCGTGGACTCAGCTCAGGCTGGGCCAGTGTGGCGACATGGAAGGGGACCCTCTCCCTGGGGGGCTGGGCTTCTGCAGCGGGCCAGGCTGGAAGACCCCTTGTGGATGGGTGGGGGGCTGGGGTCCTGAATCTCGTGCAGCCAAGCCCCTTCTGAGTCATGGGGGCTGAGTCTCTGGTCAGGACCAGCCCAGCAGGCAGCCAGGTTTGTGGGTCCCCAGGACAACTGTGCACCCTCCCTCCCCCCCTCCCCCGCATCTCCCTGGAGGTCCTCAGGGGCATCTCGTTTCTCAGATGAAGAAATCAAGACTCGGGCGGGAAGTGACATGTCTAGCAAGCCCAGTCTGGCCAGAATCGGCCCAGACGGGAGCCCCACAGGCCTTCCTGGCCAGCAAGGATTGTCTTCCATTCATGTGCAAACTCAGCCGCACCGAGTTCATCACCAGCCCCGAGATGTTTTCCAACAATGACCAGAAAAAAGCTGGGGGGGGGGGCGAGGGAAGAGGGGCCTGATTTTGAATTATTTTCACAGGTGCCCCTGGAATCAGGGCCCATCACCCAGCAGGAAGGACCGAGCCTGAAGCTCTGCCCACCTGTACTTTAGCCTCGGTTGGCCACCAGGGGGCAGGCTGAGCCGCCCGGGCCGAGCTCCGGCTGCTCCCCTTGGGGCGCAGCGCTTCCCCAGCAGCTTCCGGGGCCACAGCGCCCTGTCTTGGAGGAGGGGAGCCCGCCTGCGTGGACGCCGCCCGGGGGCTGGTCGTCCTTGAGGCCGTGGCGCCGGCAGACCTGTTGTCTTTGAATGTCTGACGGGAGGCCCTGCCATGGATGAAGGTTTATTCCGTCCCGAGCTCTGGGCTCGGGGTTTTTATCAGGGTGCGGGTCACCATTCCACCTTCTGGCCAGGAGGAGAGGGTCCAGAGGTGCCAGACGCGGCCACACGCCTTAGTGGGCGGCTGGGGACGCGCCGAGTGCTTGGAAGGGACGCGGAGGAAGCTCGGCTGCCTCGGCTCTGGGCTCTGTTCTTTGCCCCAGAAGCTGGTTTTCCAAACAAGCTGCACAAATGAAAGTCGAGTATCGCGGCCCCGCGGGGCTCCCCACACCAGCAGCCTCAGCAGCACCTGGGACCGGACACCCGGTGAGTCCTGCCTTAACATCCCCTCCTGGGGGTGCCAGGGCGGAGACATTAAACGCCTCCCACCCCCCACCCCGCCCTGGAGGCGCCCACCTGGGCTGGTGACCGCAAGATGAGACCCCTGCAGAGCGGCTCGGCCCCAGGACACACTGGCCCATGGACTCCTGCCCTTCACCTTCTGCCCTCGCTAGAATGTGGGAGCAGGTGCCCAAAATGTGGGGAGAAGATCCTTGGAGGGATTGTGGTATCTATTATTATTGTTATTATTTTGCAAAATAGAAAACACCTGTTGCTTATGTGTTGCTTGTTTCTGTGGTAGGATGGGGGGGCGGGGGCTGGGGGGTGGACTGGCCAAGGCACAGCCCCGCTCGGTGAGTGGGGTCAGTGGGTGAGAGGGAAAATAGGTGAGTGGGTGAGAGGGATGGTGAGAGAGTAGGGAGAGTGGGGGAGTGGGGTGAATGGGGAGAGTGGGTGAAGGGGAGAGTGGGTGAGAGGGAGAGTGGGTGAGAGGGAGAGTGGGTGAGTCTCAGGGCGGGCTGGGTCCGCTGGGCCCATGGTGGACAGAGACGCCAAAGGGCGCGCGCCAGACAGACCCAGAGGCCCACGAGGCTGCGGCCTGCACACAGCTCCACGCCCGTCTGCAGGGGGGCGGCCTGCGAGCTGGGGGCCCGGCAAAGGAGGCCGGGCTCTCGCCACCAGATCCCGGCGGCATGTAGGGGGTCGTCCTGGGCCAGGAGAGCGCCCGCCTTCTTCTGTGGGGGTTTCCCCCTCGCTCCAAAGCTGCTCACCAAGTCCCTTGTCCCCAAGCCCTAAAATGAGTTGGGATCCCAGAGGTGGAGGGGAGACGCGGTGTCCTCCCTCCTTGCCGGGGTGCCTGGAGCCAGGCCTCGGCTGCTCCCACCTGGGCTCCGCAGAGGTGCCTCACACACCGAAGGGCGGTCCCCAAGTTCCGGGTGGGTATCACGGGTCCGTTCCTTGAGCTGCAGCAGGCCCTTCGGAGGCTCTGGACCCCAGTGTGAGACCGTGAAGAAGCCTCATTGTCTCTGGGCCTGTCTCCCCGTGTGGGAGGAGGAAGCGGAACCCCAGTTCCTTCCAGTACGTCCTGACGTCCTGTCTGCACACACGACTCTCGTGGCCAAAAAGCTTTATTGGTGGGACGGAAGAGAGAAGAGCCTGCGGGTTTAGAGGAGGGCGGGGACCCTAAAACACAGACCCAGACTCGGGGCCCTTGGAGGGGCTGGATGGAGCACTCTAGGGCTCTCTGGCCGGCCAGACGGTGCTGGGGGCCCACTGGGCTCTGCCTGCACGCTGGGGCGGGTGGGGGCGTCCTCAGAAGCGTGGGACGGGGCTCAGGCGAGGGGGCGGGACCGGGATGGCGTGCTCCCGCTGGGACATGGCGCTCAGGGGGTGCCGGGGGTAGGACGAGGTGTAAATGCTCTCCCTCAGGCCCTGCGGGGGCGCCAGCCATCGCTGCTTCAGTTGCTCGTAGAAGCCGTAGTTTGTCGGGGGGCCTGCAAGAGAAACCAGGGTGGGGTGAGCAGGGCTCAGAGGAGCCTCATTCGAGGAGCGAGCGGTGGGGCCTGCGGTGTCCCAGAGGCTGGGCCCGGGCCGTGGCTGGACCAGCAGTCTCGGTTGCCCTGCTGAGGTCACGCCGCGGGCCGGCTCGCTCTGGGACCTGACCTGGCACCCAGGGCCGCAGACACGGATGCAAAGGGTGGGGCCCCAGTGCGGGTCAGCGAGGAGGCACCCCCCATACTATATCCCTCGCGCCTTGCTGCAGGAAGGACAAGATCCGTGGCCTTCACTTGGCTTCCCTGTCCGGGTGTGCTATCCCTGCAGACCCTGCCTGGCCCTGCCTTCTCAGCTCCACTCTCTCCTCAAGAAAGACCATCCCTCATGGTTTCACCCCCAAAGTGAGATGCGCTAATTCCAAGTCCCTACCCTGGCACAGAGCTGCCTGCTTCACTCCGTTCTAAGTGGTCTTACACACAAGCCGTCTTTTCTGTGTCCCTGCTGGAAAGTTCGCTCCGCGGCAGACATTCACGCTGTCACTACTTTGCCCCCAGAGCTACAGCAGGCCGCAGTGCTAACAGTCGGGTGCTGCTAATAGTCCTGCTCTCCCACCTGTGCCCCAGGTAAGCGCGCCGCAGGGGCGCAGGTGAGGGCCTCTGCCCACACGGCCCGGTCAGGAGGAGGATGGGCGCAGCTCCAGGGGCAAACGGGACCCGACCCATCACCTCCTCCCCGTGCTGTCCTGGACCAGGGGTCACCTGTGGGGCTTCTGCAAGGGCCAGGCATGCCCCAGGCCTCCGTGACCGCGCCCCTCCCCGCCCCACTCAAGCACCGAGAAGGGGGAAGTCGGCCTTCTCCGGGAGCCACAGCAGCTTGTGCCTGCTCCAGGTGCGGCGCGAGGGCAGCCCCGGGTTGTAGTTGTGCCTGTTGAAGTGGTCATCGTAGGTGCTGACCAGGTAGCGCCGTGAGGGCTCCTGGTGGTGCGTGATCAGGTGTTTGTACGGCAGCCCCTGCAAGGACAGACACCGGGTGGTTACCACCAGCAGGGCCGGAGCCAGAGGCTGCCATGCGGGGGTGGACGGAGAGGGGGCGCCCTGGGCTGACGGCCTATGTGGCTGCCTGGGCCCGGGGCCCCCCCGCGGAGACACACTTGTGTGTCTCACCCCAACGCAGCTCACCGGCGGTCCTGGCCCAGCTTAGCTCTGCTCGGCCGCTGGTACCAGGGCCCTTGCCCGTGCCAAGTCGGTTACCCCCAGAGGGAGTGAAGGGGGTGATGTGACAGCCCACCCGATGAATAGGAAGCGTCAGCGCCTCTCACTGCCACCCCCGCGGTCTGGAGTGACGGCCCGACCATCTTGCGTCCAGTCCACCCAAATGCCCATTTCCATGGCAAGTGAAGCCGTCGCCTGCCGGGCCTGGCGCGGCCTCGTGGGCTTCAGTGACTGTGAGAAGAGTCAGAGGAACCCCATAAATTGTCTTCTCCTGCAAAGGATTTACCGCTCCCTCAGCTGGAGATGTGGGGAGTGATTTCTTTGGTGGGGAGTTATTTACGGGGAGAAGAAAGTCTGTCTCCTTGCGCTGGGGTTTGGCCTGAATCAGCGCTTTTCCTGGGACGTCCTCTTGGCCCTGGATGAGAATCCTGGGGGCTGGGCTGATTTACGGGGGTACTGTTGATTTCCATGCCCATCCTTTTGTCTGGGGCAGACAGGGAGGGCTGTGTCTGCCTGGCCTGGAAGCGCAGGCTGCACCCAATATTTCAAGTGTTGGGGGCATAAATAAGTCGGACCACAATGCCCGAGGGCTGCCGGGGGTGGACACAGACATTAAGCAGGGGTTTCCAAGATCTCCATCGTCAGGTGTCTGGAGTGTATTTCAATGCCCGAGAAAGCAAGTTGGAGGGGTTCCCGCCCACCAAGGGGAGCCCGAGGAGGCGCTGCTGCAGAAAGGGGGGCACCTCGCTGTTCCTCCGCTTGGGGCACAGCCTGCCATCCACTCACGTGCCCAGGATTGTTCTAGCAATATGGCAGGTGGCGGACAGAGACGAAGGGGGAGTCTGTTACTTAATTCCCAAGGGGGTGGCGTGACCTCCTGCAGGGCGCCCAGGAAAGCGCCGTGGTTGGTCAGGGGCTAGGAGGAGGCGGACGGCCTGGTGCACAGCCCTCAGGTGACCTCCGAGGAAGGGCTGGGCAAGGAACAGTCTGGGGGTCGTGAGTCTGAACAGCCTCCGCGGCTTTGGGCATCGGGGTCCCTGGCGTGGGTCCCAGGCTTGGGTGACTTAGCCGAGGGGTGTCGGGCTGGCGTGGGAGCCGGACGAGGAGGAGGCTGGGGCCTGGCTGCTGGTCTGCGTCTGACCAGCGTGGTCTCAGGCGAGGGGTGTCCTCTCTCTAGGAACGCGCCAGCCTCGGGGTGGGGGGGCGTCCCTGCAGGAGCAGCAAGGCCCCGATGTGGCAAAGCACTGCAGGACACTCGGAACACAGGACACACCAGCTCGGGGAATGGCGCGTGGAGGGGTGCTGGGGTGATCGGGTGCATCGGGGAGCAGGGGCTTGCTGCCGAAGGAGAGGAGTGAGCAGGGGTGGGGGCTGGCAGAGAGCTGCCCCAGAAGGGGGAACAGCACTTAAGGGGTGCCTGGTCGCAGCTGGCGTTCTGAACGTCCGAGGAGTGACTATCCAATCATGTGCATGTGTTGGGGGATTGTGTCCCCGGTGGCCCGACGGTGAAGGCGGCCGGTCCCGGAGCATCGGCAAGGCCTGAGGGTTGCAGCCAGTGCACGGTGCCAGCGTGGCCCAGGGTGGCCAGCGTGGTCTGAGGACCTAAAATCTGGGGCTGTTTGTCCTGACGTGGATTTCCAAATGCAGAAGACAGTCGATGGCGGGTGACGTCCTCGTGGGGTTCCAGAGCAGCCCCCTGCTCAGATCCTTACCTGCAGCTTCAAACACTCCCAGGCACCTTTATCTGAAAACTAGGACTCTGGCTGAGCTATCGCTTCCACTTCCATTCTAGAATGTTCCCATTGCAGCAGATGCCGCCCCTCCTCCTGGGCCTCCCTGTTTTTGGGCAGGGGGAGCAGGTAGGGTGAGGGTCGGGGGACAGAAATCACCTCCGTGAGCAACAGGTTGGCAAAATAAGCAACTTGGCGTGTGTTCCAGAGCAGGATGGGGTGTGGCTGTGCCTCTGTGGCTGGGGCACATGCCTGCTTTCTCCGGGTGTACCTGGTGGGCATCACAGCCTGGGAGCCCCCCCACACCCGAACAACAGGATCTGTGTCTAGGGAGCCTCTGGGCATTCACCTGAGTTACAGAGACCTGCTCCCCACCCTGCGGGCTGGCACCCGTGGTGGGGGCTGGAGGGCAGTGGTGGGGGCAGGGGGGCCCAGGGGGCCCTGACTCTTCTTAGGGACGAAGAGGAGGCTGGGGCACGGGCCATCCACAGCACGGCTCGAACTCACACTTCTTCTCGTGGGGTCCCCTGTGGGGCTCCACGCTAGAGTCACCGCGACTCAGTATCCACCTTGTCCTCTGTTCCCCAGACCCTTCGGCTGTACTGGCAGCTCCTGGGCTGCAGAGGGGACCAGGGAGATTCTCCCTGTGCCCCCAAGGAGGATCTAGGCCCAGAAGAAGCTGCGGGTGGTGGCCCCCCAGCTCCGGATAGGGCAGGGCCCGAGTGGGGCCTGCGGTCTCTCACCTCGACTCTCTTCTTCCCGTACCACCGGGAAATCTGGTCCGGCTGGTGGCCTGGGAAGGGGACATATTCTTTTCTATAAAGGGACTGGGGTGTCTTCTCAGGGGCTTTGGTGAACTGGAAAAACAAACAAACAAACATTCAGGAGAACCCCTGTGACACCCCCCACCCCCACCTTCTCAAACTTCTGCAGTCCCTCACCTCCTGCCATCGGAAGATGACAGAAAGAGGGCACGTCTGCACCCAGGGCACCCCACACGATGCAGCTTATTGTGCCCTCTCTCTTCAGCATGTGGGAAGGAGTGGACTCAGGGCCTGGGTGCTGCCAGGCCAGCTGCAGAAAGGTCATCGGTGTGGTCACCCTACCGTTCTCACCTCTGTACCTGCTCGGTCCTCACGTTCATGCTCCCTGCACCCCCTCTTGTCTGCATCCTCCCTTTCTTTTTCTTCTCTGTTCTTCAGTCTCCCCAACGCCACTCTTACCTCCCAATTCCCATATATTAGGCCTTATGGACGATGTTTTTTTAAATGTATTGTGGTCAATTATGTATATTAACAAAAGTGACCATTTAAACCATTGTTAAGTTCAACGCCACTGAGAACATTAACTGTCAACACCATCTGTCTCCAGAACTTTTGCATCATCTCAACTGAAACTCTGTTCCCATTAAACTCCCCACCTCCTCCCCCAGTCCCTCTTGTCTCTATGAATTTGACCCCTCTGGGTGCCTCCTACGTCAGGGGAAGCATACACTGTCTGTGACTGGCCTGTTTCACTTGTGTAGTATCCACAAGGTTCATTTGCATTGTAGCATTCCTCAGAATTATTTTTCCTTTTCAGGGTTTTGAGTAATATTCCACAGCATACAATGTCCCATTTTGCTTATTTATTCACCTATCATTGACTTACTTCATTTCCCATCCTGTGCATTGTCATTTTATTGTTTTTGGTGTTCTCTGATGAAAACAAGTTTTTAATTTTGATGAATTTATCTACTTTTTTGTTGCTGCCTCTGTTTTTGAGGTCACAAATAATTGCCAAATTCAAAGCCAAGAATATTTTTTCCAATGTTATCCTCTAAGATTTTTATAGTATTAGGTTTTACAACTAAGTCTTGATCAATTTTGAATTGTGTTTGGTATATGATATAAAGTAATGGTACAATTTCACTCTTTTGCATGTGGATTGACAGTTTTCCCAAGGTCATTTATTTTGATATAGTTTCTCCATCGAAGATTCTTGGCATCCTTGTTGGAAATCATTTGACGAGATAGGTAAGGCTTCTCTTCTGAGTTTATTTTCTATTCCATTGGTTTATGTGTCTGCCTTTATGCCAGTATCCAACTATTTTGATTATAGTTGCTTTGTAATTCATTTTAAAATCAGAGACTGTGAGTCCTCCACCTATTCTTTCTATATTATTTTGGCTATTCAGTCGCATGAGATGTCTAATGAATTTTATGATTGATTTTTTTTTAAATTTCCACGAAAATGATCATAGAGATTGTACTGAATCTGTGTATTTGGGGGTCATATTGTCACATTGTCTTAGTGATATTAAGTCTTCCAACTCATGAACACGGGATGCGTTTCTACCACTGGGTGTTCTTTCATTTCTTTCAACGATGCATTGTAGTTTTCAACGTTTAAGTCTTTTGCCTCTTTGGTTAATTTTACTCCTAAGTATTTTGCTCTTTTTTATGTTACTGTAAATAACATAAAAAGTTTTTTTCTTAATTTCTTCTTTAGTGTTTATTATTGGTGGCTAGAAATTCACTGATTTTTATCTGTTGACTTTGTATAACATTACTTTGCTAAATTCATGTTTACCTTTTAAACACAGGTGTGTGTGGGTGTGTGCATAATCTTGTGTGTGGTTGTAAAATCATAACATCTGCAAGCAGAGATACATTTATTCCCTCCTTTCCAATTTACTTGCCCTTAATTTCTCTTTATTGCCTCACTGCTCTGGCTAGAAATTTCAATGTTATGTTGAACAGAAATAACAAAAGCAGAATGATCTTAGAGGAAAAACATTTGATCTGTCATCATTGAATACAATGTTGATTGTAGGTTTCTCATATGTGACCTTTATCAGGTTGCGGTAGTATTCACCAACCCACTCAGTCCTAGGCTTTTTTGGGGAAAAGATTTCTGATGACTGATTCAGTTTCCTTACTAGTTACAGCTCTATTCAGCATTTCTACTTCTTCATGACCTGCTTGTCAATGTATTCTATTCTTCTTTGGTCCTTATAACATTTTTTAACTTAAAATCCGTGTTTTATATCAATGTACCCACTCATTCTTTTAGGGTGAGTATTTGCATGCATGTTTTCCACTTTCAGCCTATGCATTTCCTTAGATAAAGACAGTCTCAGCATATAGCTGGAATCTGGGTTATTTTTTTTATTCTAACAGTCTATGTCTTTAATCTACTTACATTTTTTGAAGATTTTATTCATTTATTTTTGCATAGAAGAACTGGTATGTAGGCCAGAGGTATGGGAGGTGAGAAGATTCACCAGAGACAGGGTGGGGAGCAGAACAGGCAGATCTACTGAAATCCACTGCCAAGGGCAGCAGTGGGCAAGACAGGAGAGGTCTGCTGGGCCATGTGGGTCCCCTCCCTGGCCAGGGGTTGCACTGAGGCCCAGGGGTGATAGTGCTGAGACTTAACGCCCAGGCTAAAGGGAGGCCTTAATATACTTACATTTAAAGTAATTACTGTTAGGAAGACTTATTTTTGTTGTTTTCTGTGAACCTTGCAAGATTTTTGGTCATTCCTCCATTGCTGCCTTTCTCCACATTTTGTTGATTTTTTTTTTTTGTAGCAACCAATTTTTATTACCTTTTTGTTACCTTTTGTATATATTCTAGAGAGAATTTCTTTTTGGTTATTATGGGGATTACATATAACATCCCAAACTTATAACAGTATTTTAAAGTGGATGCCAACTTAAAATCATATATGAAATCTCTACTCCTTTCCAATGCCACCTTCTCCCATTTATGTAACTGATGTCATAAATTACATTTTGATATATTACATACCAAGGAATGTGAATTTATAATTATTTTTATGACTTTGCTTTTTAAATCCTGTATAAAACAGCAGCATTATAAACCAATAGTTTAATAGTAGTGGGTTTTATTTTGTCCATGTGTTTACCTTTATCACAGGGTTTTATTGTTTCTTATGGCTTTGAGGTACAGTCTGGCATTGCTCTATTTCAGCTTTAAAGACCCCATTACCATTTCAGGTAGGAAAATCTAGTGGTAATGAATCCACTAGCTTTTGTTTCTCTGAGGATGTTTTCATTTTTCCTTCATTTCTGGAGACTAGTTTTGCTAACTACAGTATTTTCAATGATAAGTCTTTCCCCTTCCCGGGAACTTTAAATATGTCGCCCTTCTGTCCCGCTGAGAAATCTGCTGCTGTGGCTGCGGATGCTTCACAGTGTGGTGCTTAACCCCTTGCGCCACCAGGGAGGCCCAACTTTCTCTACTTGTGACCACCAGTGCTTCCCACAGTTTTCCTAGCCTGAAATATAACTAACTCCGGGCACCAGTCAGGGTTTATCCAGGCATCAGAAGGACAGCAGTTACCACATTCTGAAGGACCAGGCCAGAGAGAGCAGAGGTTCTTCAAATCAAGGTGCAGAGAAATCAGGGACAGGGAGCATCAGGTACCTAGAAACATTCTTAGAACAAAATAACACAGGGAGGCACAATGATGTTGGCAATCTGCCTTGGGGCGTTTAAGCTACAATGGGGACCTTGATGATGGCTGGAATGTAATTCCCCTCAAGGCCTCAGAGCCACATTCCTAAGGTGTCAGCGTCTTTGGCCTTGATTTGGAGACAGTACTAACATCACGCCCACCTCTCCTGCCAATCCTCCCCCTAAGCCCTTTGCCCGCCCTGTTGTCCTTACCTTCCTCCTCTCTTCCACCCAGTTTCCCGTGAGCACTCTGCTCGAATACTTGGCCTCTATCTTCCAGCTTGGAGTAGAGAACGACTGTGGACTTACTGCAGTCAAAAACTGCATGGTAAGGGTGTACCCCAAGTTTCTTTGACTCAGCCCAGCTTAAGGTGTCGGGGGTAGGGAGTAGATGTTACGCAGTTGCTAAGTTTGGGTACCTTCTTCTTCCCGGCTACCCTATTAAGTGCCAACTTCACAGGATCTAGGACCAAGCCACTTTCAGCCTGCTGGGAGAGGTGATCGGATCTTGGATTCCCGGCTGTTGACTATCTCCATGGTGATGGACTCTCCATGGTTCCTTAAGGGAACAGCTGATTCTTCAGGAGCAAAATCCAGTCCACAAAAACAAATCCACCACCACAAAGCCAGGGACAGGAGGGGCCTGGCGCCCCTGTTGTCACTCCCTGGAACTGTCTCCCTTGCTGCACGCCTATGAGTGAGGTCGTTGCTCTCTACTGTCAGCTAATGAGGTGATGGTGCGATCCTGACAGCGGCACCAGGGAGCTCTATTCGTGGACCCATTTCACAGATGAGGACACTGAGGAAAGGAGAGCAGCTGCCTGAAGTCAAACATAAGAGAATAGGGCTTTAAATGCATCCTGACCTGGGCCTGAATCCCGACCTCCATTCCGTGCCTCTCTGCCCTTTGCATAAGGGGCTCCCACAAGGAATCCTGACTTTGTGCCTGAACTGATTGAATATGGTTTATTGGGCTCCTCTTCATTGTTCACGCCACAGTCATTTTATTGAGCACGTGCTACCTCTTGGGGCTTAGCAGGTGCTCAATGGGTCAGGGATAGACCAGGGCCCATCCACGGAGCTCAGCCCAGTGGGATATAGGCTATTGTCTCGCTTATTGCCTTGGGGGGAAAAATCAGGATAATAAACCCCTAATAATAAATCCATGAACAGAGGACTGGTTCAATGAAGTTTGCAAACATGAAAACGTTTGTTGTTCATGCAGGTAATTGAATGACGGTGGGCAAAGTCCCAGAAAACCAGCCTGTAGGTCAAGAGCCAGAACCCCAGAGGTGCCCTGCCTACCTCCTCCCACGCCACCCACACTCCTGTCGCAACTGTGCCTGTGTATGTCCAGCAGCGAAGGGTGAATTTGAACTGCTCAGCTGAGCTCTGTGAACTCTGGATCCGTGCACCTGTCATAAGCCCTGGCCTGAATCCCATCTCTTCTCCTCAACACGGTAAATGTTTCTGCAGTTGCTCCCGTGGCCTGTGGCTGGGCTTGCTAGCACTTCCTGTCCACAGCATGTCCCCTGTGCCCAGACAGAGCCAGTGCTCTGGGCAGTGGTCCTCAAATTGTTGAGGACCCGGGCCTCCTTGGTGGCGCAGCAGGTTGAGCGCCACACTGTGAAGCACCCCCAGCCCAGCAGCGCCAGTTCGATCCCCGGCCAGGGAGAGAACCCACATGACGCAGCAGACCTCTCCTGCCTCGCCCGCTGCTCCCCGCAGCAGCATGTGTCAGTGGATCTGCCTGTTCTGCTCCCCGCTCTGTCTCTGGTGACTCCTCTCACCTCCCGCGCCTCTGGCCTGTACCCCAGCGCTTGAATGCGTAAATAAATAAATCTTTAAAAAAAAAATTGCTGCGGACCCGAAGTCCTTTTGAAGGTATGGGTTACGTCCTTGTGCAGCAGTCGGCCGTGCCAGCTCAGGAGGACCGGCTGGTCGGCATCATGGGTGCGACGTCTCCACTTCACGTCCTGTAAACCCCACCCCGCGCTGGAGACCCCGAAGGCGTGGAGGGCTGAGGCAAGGAAAACATCCGGGTCGCAGCCGGAAGACTGGTCACGGCTAAACAGCTCATCAGCGGGGGCTGGAAAGGAGAGCCGAGGACGGCCCGGGGTACAGATCTTGTGCGGTGACACCATCGCCCGCCAGCGCGGGCCTTGGCGGTGGGTGTGCGCCGCGCAGGCTGCCACCAAGATGAAAGAACAAACCATTGTCTCGTCCCTAACCAAAGGGGGCGGTTTTCTCAATAAATACGGACCTTGCCCGACACTCAGGACGTTTGAGCACGAAGTAAGAGGCCCTGCGTCCCCTGGGCCCGCTTTTCTTGGACTATTTAGGTGCCTTCGGGCCTGGGCGGCGCCCGGCGTCCTGTGTCGTTTCTGTAGTTCCCGGTTCCCTCGGCGCCTCTCCTCAGCCCTGGTCTCCGGAGCTCGGCTCCAGCACATCCCTGCCTGGAAACCCGTCGACCGGGAATATTTTCACCACAGAACTGGCAGCCGCCTCCTGTCAGGGTGGTTATTTTCCTGTGAAGAGAGACAGTGGACCAGCGTGCCGCTGGTTAATATCAATATTTATCATATAAAAACCAGAATTGAGAAATTAAAGTTATTTCTTTAATATTCATTGTTGAATATAGCAGTGTTTATTGGTTTATTGACAATGACACATGGCATGTTGACATAATTAAAACGCACAAGAGCTCACGTTCTGAAACCCAATTTAAACAGACATTTAAATTAGTATTTTTATATTAATATATCAATAGTTCTTCATTTGCAATAACAGCAACCTCATGGCATGTTAACATAATTAAATGTTTGTGAAAATTAACTCTGTTCGCCAAAGCAAGACATCTAGTGAGCAGAGTTTATGTTTCTGTGAATCTCTTCAACGGGTGACCTATTAAATGACTTCTGGAGCCTTCCAGTGGTTCTGCACACAGTCTGTTCGGACATGTGATTTTTTGTAAAGGAGAAAATCCAACAATACGTAGTTAAGAGCGAAGTGTTTTAATTGTCTTTGCAGCCATTGTGGCTGATCAGAAACTCTGGGAGAGTGGAAGTTTCTCAGGGCTCTCTGGGGATTCCACTTGGAATGGTGAAAACCTAGGAGTGGATTTGTCGTGGGGTATATGCATGGTTGTGGGTGACATGCCAGATAAAGCCAAACTAGCTTCCAGTTGCCAATCCTCCCATTCCACTGCTGGCTGCTGTTACCCCATATCTTCCCGCCTTCCAGAACCTTTTCATCATCCCAAACAGGACCTCTGTCCCCATTAAAAAATAACGCATAATCATTCTCTCCCATGCCCTGGCAATCTCTATTCTACTTTCTGTCTTTATGAGTTTCCCTTTTCTAGCTACCCCAAAGGTGGGATCCCCAGCCCTCCTTGTTCTCAGGGCTTTTGTCTTGGTGCCCAGCGTTCTTGCTGGTCAACTAAACCTACAATCAGCCAGGAGGCCTCTCACCAGGGACAAAAGTCCTGGTACACGGAACATTCTGGAAGCCAGCATCTGCTGAAACAGCAGGCAGACATTATGGCCAGATTAGCCAGATCAGCTGAAGTTCCTAACTTGGGAGGATTAGCAGAAAGTTAGGTAGAGTGGAGACTAGAGATATCTGCTTTGACCAGCAAGCACAACGGAGCCCCAGGCACAGCCTCCGGTCACTGCACTCCAGCTCACGCCCTGAGAGCGCATCCCCTGTGCGCATGCGCTGGGAGCGCATCCCCTGTGCGCTGCTCCCTGTGTGCCTGCCCAGCTCTGTGCTGGATGCTGACAAATACGAGGTGCCTTTGCATGGGGGCTGCGCAGTACCTCCTGGCAGCCCCTCTCAGCTTCTCGTTGCTCTAACCCGCCTGGACTTCGGGTGATTTGCCCTCATCCTGTGCCACCCCCGCTGCTGTGGCTCTGAGATGCGACACCGAAGTAAGTGGGATCAGTCTTTGTCTTTTTGTGTCTAGATTATCTTCCTTAGCACAGAGTTTCCAGGCTCCTCCACACCCTAGCCTGAGGCAGAACCTCGTTCCTCTCTATGGCTGAGTTGTGCTCCTCCGCTGGCTGCGCAGACCACACTCGCCTCATCCACTCGTCTGTGGCGTCTGCAGCTTGGTTATGGCAGATGAAGCCCCTGTGCCTGCAGCTGGCCGTGATGTCTGACTCACCCCTCGCATCTCTTGAATGTACGGCCAGGAGGGTTTGGGACCACCACGCTGTTTTCCAGAGAGGCTGTGCCATCTTGCTCTGCCACCAGGGACGCCCAGGGGTCCCCATTTCTCCACATCTTTGCTGACACTTGTCTTTCTCGGTTTGGGTAGCAGCTGCCCTAACAGGGTGGGGGACACCTCGCGTGCTCGGCTGTGCGCTTCCCTGATGATGTGGCTCCACGTGCTCACTGGCCACCTGGACATCTTTAGAGAATCCCCGTAGCCGTGTCTGATAAAGAGCAGGTGACGGCAACTCACGTCGATTCGACTCTACTCAGGTCAACTCGTGCTGGGTCAGGCCCCACAGGCGCTGCCTACACTAGGTACAGTCACACAGGGGAGCCGAGGGGTGGGAGGCCAAGTGGACGCAGGGCTTCGGATCAGCTCCAGACCTCGCGTCCCTCATCCACCACCCCCCTCCTCAAAGGGGCCTTCCTTGCAAGGCAGCAGGAACAAATGCAAAAGTGTGTCTTTACCTGAAAGTTAAAACTGTCCCATCATCCTGTCATGATGAAAACATGGGCAGGGAGTTGCTGTGTCACAGTGGAGATGAGGCTTGAGAGCTTTTTGCAGTGACTGGAGCTACTTCGAAACTGACCACAACCCCTGATTACCTGATTGCACCTTGTGCAACAATTTGCAAGACAGTGAGGTGAAAATTGGGACAGGGCTGTCCTGGCCTGAGAACCCAACCCGATAAAGCATCAACTTGCTGGGCAAAGGATTTTGCTCTGTGAGAGGGAGACAGGGAGGCAGTAATATTATAACCTGTCCCAGCTCCTCGGCTGATACTGTGACAGAGCAACCCTAATATAAAACGGGTTTCCCTCACTGGGTCCTCACCCGTGCGCTCAGAAGACTTTTAAAATAAGCCTCAACTTCAGGCACATGCGGCAAAAGTTATTAAAGGGTTTTTATTTTACAAAAGAAGGAGAGTAAAGTAGAAATAACACAAGGAGAAGAAAGGGATACAAATCCATTAATATCCTACCAGAGCTGGAATGCAATGGCGTGTTGAGAGCTGGCTCCGAGTCAAGTGAGATGACTCCAAATGAAGAGAGGGCCCAAGGCTCACCTCTGGTTTTATAGCCAGCCTGGCTGCTTAACTTCACCCTCAGTTCCCAGCGATCCACTCTTTGATAATTATATTATTGGATTTGTGGTTCTGGAACACTGGTAGTCTGGAGTTGGGGTTGGAGTCCATAAACTTCTGTGTAATCCATTTAAAACTACCTTTCCCCCTAACAATACTGGTGAAAATTTACTTGAATTAAGAAACTTTGCTTTTGAAACACGCAGATACCTGACCAACTGGGTCCCAACCTACCAACTGCCAAGTTAATTGATTTTCTTTTTGCTCTGGGGATTGGTGGTTATAACCCTCCCTGCTGATATCTGCTTTTAAGAGGGGAATGGTAGCACCACCCACATTTATAGTGTGCCCAGACAACAGTTCTTCTTGAATCTATTACAGAGATTCACGTTTGCAGAAGGATGGGGATGTGCAGAGAGTTCATATGATTTGTTTGTCACCAAGAAAAAGTGGAAAGAGACCAAACATACCCACCAGTGGGGAAACAGGTAAACACTGTAAGATAGCCATTCCATGGAATACTATGCAGTCAATAAAAAGAGTGAGCTAAATCTATATTGTTTACGAGGCTAGATCTCTGAGATACAGGATTGAGTGGGAAAAGTCATATGGTACAACAACCACAAACAGTCCTCTAGGGGTCCAAATCTGTGTGTGTAAAGGAGGAGAAAAGGTGTTGAAGGATCGGAAGATCATGTGCTTGCACACAGGTGTGCAGAAAAAAGGTAACAGAAGATCCATACAGATTAAAGGGAATAATATTGAGAGAAGGGGATGTTAGCCTTATCTCTAGGATTTTGAAGCTTTATTTAAAAGAAGATTATGTTTTACAAATTATATAATTTGACATTAATTTTTGAAGGTAGAATTGCAGTGAGGATATAATTGTGAGGGCGGTAATCTACACTGTTATCCATAAATAACTCCCCCCCACCCCAGCTGGGAAGGACTGTCAGACTTGGCCACTTGACATGCTCTGGTGGGTGAAAACTGAGCAACATGACAAGCAGACGTGGTGTGGGGAGGCAGGCAGGATGCAATTACCCACAAGCTTTATCCCTCTACCACGAGATGGGAGGTGTCTCTGTGACTTAGAACCTGGAGGAGCAAATGTGGAACAGTGACCCATGAGGCCATGTGATGTGATATGTGACAGACCTTTGCTGTCGCAAGCCAAAGAGACCCTGGGATGTTTGTCATTGCAGCAGAGCCTGACTTGGATTAGCTGCCACCCACCCAAGGATGAGAAGAGAGGACAGCAGTGGGCAGGACGAGGCGGGGACCTGGTTTGGGGTCATAATGGCAAGGAAATCCTGCGGGGCTGGTACAGAGTACCCCGAGAAGCACACTGAAAGGGAAGTGGGGTGAAGAGTGGCAGAACCTGATTTTTGCCCATTTTACCACTTTACTCTTGCTATGACTTTGTCCTCACTTGCCTATTGGCCAAAGAAAGCAATGAGGGATGCAACTCATCGTCCTTTATCAGAGGTGCTTGCCTGGTCCGCAGCAGGCAGAGAAGCTCTGGGAATTCACTGAGAAAACACTCCTGGCATGTCTGTGCTTAAGGTGTGTGGGTGTGTCCATCTCCCCTGAGCACCTAGGCTGTGCATCCCCAGAGGGGCCTGCGCTACCAATGCCAAAGTCTTTCAGACATAGAAAGCAAAGGAAACTAGAGGGTAAAAGACTTGAGACTTCCAACCTGACTCAGTTTGACAGCTACTGACACCACATGGGATGGAAAAGACCCCGGTAAGGCCCTCGTGGTGCCACTGTTTTTCCTGAGTGAGGGAAACACAGGAGCTGAGTTCTGGTCTAGAGGCCCGTGGGCCATGGTAGAAAATGGGGTCGCTGGAGGTGAGTGATGAGACACACCCCCTGACCGTGCCCGGGAACAGACACTCAGCAGCTGGTATGAGCCTGACTGGAGACAGGAACAAGGCATTGTTATCAGCCTCTAGGGCCTCAGTTTCCCCATGTGTAAAGGGCCTGAAGAATACCCACCTTGTAGAATCAACTAGGGAACACAGAGGTGACAAGTCTAAGCATTGCCTGCAGCTGGCTCTGGGTGGATATTTGCATTCCCTGACCCTCATGAATAGGTTGCAAGAAAGATACAGACAAAACAAGAAAGAAGAACAATGGTCAGCTCATAAAAAAGGTGAAGTGTGCCTTGTGGGATGACCCAGGGGGATTGTGGGTGACTGTGCCGGGAGAAATAAATTGAAAATAAAAGACAGTTACTCTTTTTGTGGTTTATTAAAAAATCCAAAGAAAACGGGAAGTGACCGAACACCAGAAACAGCTCGTGCACTCTGAACACGGAGGTGGAGACAGGGCCCGTTCTGGGAGTTTGTGCAGTGGGTCCGGATCTCGACCTAGAAAAGCTGCCGGTTGCCCAGCAGCAGCCCCTCCTGAGGACCAGGGGCGCCTGCCCCGCATCGGGTCATCCCGTTGAAAGGACTTTCCATGCCACGGGGCAGCTGGTCAGCTTGCCCCACGGTCCTGGGCCTCTTGCTCTTCCAAGTTGCTTGACTGAGGGTTCAGTGTCCCTTCTGCAGGACAGAGGGCCCTGGCGAGCATCCAGCATCCCTTCACCCCTTGGAGGGACGTGTGTGCTGCTGCGGTGCTCAGCCCGAGTACCCGGAGGGGCCAACCCCAGGGACGGCAGGGGCGTGGGCCTGGCCAAACAGAAGGCCCTTTCCCCTGGTGGCGACAACTGGAAGCACCTGTCAGAGAGCCAAGGGAGCCGTCGGCTTGTGACGTGATTTCTGCTGCAACAGTAGGACGAGGCCGCCATGACAGTGCACTTGACTCTGGGGGAGGCTAAGCAGGGAGCATCAGGGCCCCACGGAGGAGTGAACGGGAAGTGCCCCGCGTCTTCCTGGATCAGACCATGCCTACCTGACCTGTGACCCTCAGCTACAGAGGCCGCTGCATTCTCTTTCTGACTGAGGCCAAGTGGAGCTGGCTCAGTGTCAGGAGACAAACCATTCTCAGATCATCCCTGCTTCCCCCGGGAACCTGGATGTGGCTGGGTTGGTCTTCTGCGTCTGAGCCTTGGGACTCAGTTTCCCTCCCCATTCTTGGTCCTCCTTCTCTAAAGTTGCCTTTGGAAGCCAGCCTGACCCCAGAGCTCGGGAGCCGCCCAGTGGGCCTCCATGCTGCCGTCATCTGCCACCAGGTGCCCCGTGGAGCCCCTCCCTGCTGTCCTAAGGGTCTGGGCCAGCAGACCTGACTCAGCTGCGAGGTGGAGACAGCAGGGAAGGTGCCACCAGGTACCAGAGTTGGCAGCCACACAGCTGGGGGTCTGGGGACCCAGCGCCCACCTCTGAGCCAGCTTGGGAAGGCCCTTGGGTTGGAT